>MJUU01012820.1:0-30494 GCA_002080025.1 Modiolus philippinarum | reverse complement strand
GCCAAATGGGATCTGCAAATAAATAATAAACTGCATGGAATACAGTCTGACGTCGGTAAACAAGTCGGTTCCTGTGGTAAAAACCGTAGGGAACAGGTAGTGTTGACCCGATGTCGTATTGGACATACTAGAACAACACATAGTTTTATCCTCAACAGTGATGATCGACCTGAATGTATTCCATGCAATTGTCCTTATACAATTCAACATGTTTTAATTCAATGTGTAGATGTTGCCGATATCAGGCGTGATTTTTATTCTGCTCATTGTCTTAAAGACCTATTTACAAACGTCGCTGGCGACAAAATCGTTCAATTTTTAAAAGCAATCAATTTATTTAGTAAGATTTAAATGGATCAATTTTAAACAAGTTTCTAATTTCTAATATTGTTATTGTTAAACCAAAAATTACTATTATGTTTTTTAACATTTTACACATCTGTTTTACTTGTATAAAGCTATATGGTTTTATATTAATATTTTATGTATTTATTAAAATTGTTGAATAAACCCAACAGTTCTCGCCACAATATAGCTGAAATATTGCTGAAGTTGGCGTAAAACACCAATCAATCAATCAATCAATCGAGTTTTTAAGTTTCGACTAAAAATACAAAACTTATAAAATTACCGATAGAACATTGTGAATCAGCTGGTTTTTTATTTGCATACGAGCTATAGGTTACTGATTATCAATATATAGAATATAAAGAAAATTTCAGTTATTACATAGAACTAATTATTAGTAAGATGGGAGGGTTGGGATAGACAAGAGCATTAGTCTACATTTGTGTGTATGTTATCCGTGTGTACGTTGTTGTTCCTTTGATTAACCGAAAATATATGCATATAGATTGCAATTTTCTGTTATTATCTTAAATACTGTAAACCGGGAAATTTTCGCGCCGTCTGTTTTTCGCGGTAAAGTGACAGGATTTTAGTTCGCACAGTTTTGAATTCGCGCTGCCAAATTGTTGAACATTGACTTCAATAAAGGAAAAATATATTCGCGCCGTTTTATTTTCGCGCTTCCATTCCAAACGCGAAAATCGCGAAAATTAAGCTGTTGCGAAAATTTTCCTACTTTACAGTAATCAGATACATAAATGTATTTCCAAATTAACATTGCATGTTAAGAGTACTGTTTCCATATTACACATACCCGTATCCATCAGCTATGGTACGATAGCTGCTATTGTTAATTTGTTTTGTTTTTTTTGTAAAATGTACTGCAACATATGCCAATTTAATTAAAACTAGAGACTCTGGAGGCTAAGGCTGTATCGTTCTTCTAACAAAATGCCTCGAAGCTATGCTATAATGTTTAAACGAAAACAAAATTCACAATAGGTCCAAAGACAGAACATGTCTTCCCCTGGCGGCAATTGTTTTCATCCGACCTGTGTAAAATGAATGAAGACCTTCCACGCATTTTTCTGTAATGTTTGGTTGAATTGTCCCCCGTTAGTAGCTAGGGCCGTCTTTTGGCGAGGATTTTTTTATTGTTCCGAGTGTCGAATAAGAGTATGTTCTCGTTTTATTCCGCTCTAACGCCAAGAACATTCATATTTGTATCAATATTGCTGACATCGGAAAGATAAAGTGGAAATATAAGACAGCCAATCCGGGAGACAGTCTTAGAAATTTGACTGACGACAGGGGTTCTGTTTTTCACCCCAAAATTAATGTCTATGCTTACCATTTCAACCATGGGGATGGGTATTTAATCGATAAATTATTCAAATGTAACGTGTTGAAAAATATACAGAGGCCAAACTTTTTAGAGCTCTCAGTATAAATAAACTGTTATGTTCAATGTAAAAGAAATTGATGTAAATACTTTGATATGAAATACAACTTTGAATCCTTCATTTATTTTGTGTGTCTTTTTTTGAATATGTCAGTAGCCCTTAAAAGAACTGGTTGTCCATTATGTCTTTATTTTCATTCTCCATGCCGGATACTTTTCTGCCAAATGTTTACACAGTTTGTAAAAAATCTGCCTATGTTGTCTGCCCGAAAGTTCTTGCTACATTCTTTCATCTAAGTAGGACTAAGTCGACATTCCAAGGTCATTCATTTTCATGAACTTCTGTTTGGTTTTGCACCATAGTTACTCGAACTGCAGTTTTTGATTTAATTTTGCATGTTCCTATGGTAGGCCATTCACTTGTCTGAGTGTTCAATGGTACCTGACAACATATGATGCTGCATCCGTATTTAGTTTGTCAAAAAACCTGCATATGTTTTTGGTGGCTTTATAGATGTATATTGGCAAGTCCGGAGACCCACTGCCTCCTACCCGAGGATTCAGAAGTGTGTTTTGGGCCTCTGGTAGGGCTTGCATGGGTACATCACTTTCTTTTCCGCCATCATTGATCTTGGGGGGTTCTTGTCACAGAGTGATAGCGAAGGTTAAGGGTTAAAATTGAATACAAAGCCCAGCCCATGGTTAAATGACATAACCATATACCTGCCGTAAATTATTCGATTGTAATATGACAGTAAATAGAATTTTCGAATCTGAAGCTACCTAAAAGAAGGCAGAATTCCCGTTTCCATTGCTGTTTGTATCTATGACGTCACAAAGCACAATCTGACGTAAAGTTCAAAATCCAAATCGAAAGCAAAACAATACAAATTAACGTGTCTGAATGACATGATTAAGTTAAAAAATTTTATTAATATTTACTTCGTCACAAAGTAAATGGACAAATTAAATACATGGTTGTTTTGCATCCCTTTTACTCTTTGCGCATTTCCGAAGTATATGCTTATTGAGTATTGTACTTGTTGACGATTAACAAGGGCCATGTAGAATATAAACAGAATTAAGCCTTTAGAAGGGATTGGCCTACGGCCCCATTTAATTGAACATAAGTTAGTGGCAGATGAGACTTATTATCAAATAGGTTTGGTCAAGTTTCCAATGAAATTGACATATTTAGATAAACCGGTAATATTACTTCAGAGCTACTTTTGTTGCACGAATTTCATAAGTCAAAATCGAGTCAAAATCGAGTTTAAAAGTAGTCAATTTAGGCAGGAAAATTTCCTTCGAGAGGGAGACGTGGAAGAAATTGTCTCATTCAAATATATCGTCTCTCCCTGTCATAGAGATGAGGGAAACTTCAAAGTCTCCCTGTTTTTTTTTCTAAAAGTGTCTGAACAGTCCATACAAATCCTTTTTTAAGTCCCTTATTTCTGCTCAATGTCTCGCACATCTTTTATAGATACTCGTAGGCCTTGCGTATAAACAGTTTTCTCAGTAACTGTCTAAGCCTCCGATATTTGGTATGCAACCTCAGGCGAGTGTAACATACCGTGTGAAGGGTTTCCAGATCTGTCGCTTATCCTGAAATTCAGCTTTGACTTTTTTTTTGTATCTAATTTTACTTGTTACAGACGGTTGCAATGGATTTTCTGGTTTTTAACACGTTAATCGTTGTTAACCTGATTAGCCCCGGATATTCTGACACTCAAAACCGGACTTCCACTTACCCTCACGGATAACAAACACTCCTCGAGTTTTTAGTGTCCGCTATAGTTGGGTCAGTATCGGGATACCCGATGTGTGACTTTTCTCCCTCTTAGCTCTGACCTTATCTTATCTGGATTTTCACTTGATGTTTTTCTTTATTAGGTCTCTATCAGATTTTACAAAGTTTTGGTCTTCCATTTTTTTTTTTTGATTTTATCTGCATTTGAAGAGAAAAAAGTTATGCAGAAAATAAATTTACTTAATAACTGTATTTTTTTAAATTTTATTTGTATAATTGGGTAAGACAACGTAAAATTTATTGGTTCTTTTTGTCCAAATACATATTGCATATACCGATTAGTACTTCAGCCAATAATCATATCCGCTTTTAAACCCCGGGTTAGCTGATATGAACAAATTCAATGAATAGGCGATTTCATTTTTTTTATGTAAGAACAGATTGCATATTTACCCAAAGAGAAAAGAGAATAACGGCAATTGAACTCTCAGTTACTATAATTTTCTTAATTTGTTAAGTGTTAGTGTAAATGATATTTTCCTCCGGTGTGATATTCAACTACTAAAAACATTTCTTCCACCTGGAAGTTGAATGTAAAAGGGAAACATAAGGAAGAATCGGGGGTATTTTATTCATTGGATGAAATCACGTGACCATGCCCCTTTTTGGTGAATTACTTCCCTTAATTATGATATAACTTTGAAAGTAGATCTCAGTTTTCCGAATTATTTTCATGCTACCTCCTTTCTTTTCTAAAAGTACTGTCCTAATGTTAACTTCCGTAAGAAAAAAATTCTTGTGGGAATTTTAAAAAATAGAAATTTTGGTTAAAATCACTCTCTAAAAGGATTTCCCGTCGCTTGAAAGCTTGGAATTAAACATTTCAACTAATTTAAGCGCAAATTTTCATGAGTAAGTTTTAAACTTTTTATGAATCTATGTGGGTTATATTTCACCGTCATATCCTAACAAATTTGGTACATATCTATCTTTAATATTTAATTTTCTGTCAAAGAAACTTACTCGATAGTTCTACAATGGCTTTTACAGACAAAATGACATGATCCCGCTTCGAATTTCAAACTTAATTGGCCGGAAATTTTTATTATTACTGATTTATATCTATGTATAGAATAGATGTAAGCAATCACCAGAATCATGCTAGATGTGGACAAATATGCGGTAAGTGCATATTGGATAATTTTGCAAAACTTCAATATCTTCCCTATGCATTTCATTTTAACATGGCCGACAAGCAAGATTTACAACATGACTGCTGTGCAAATTGTAAAGTACACCTGATTCTGCCATATGAATGTATCACGGAAAATGTTTCATAGTTATAGTATAAAATAATTATTTGTGCATTGATTTACGATTTCGGAGAATATTTCAAGTCGAATGAAATATACCATGCATTATTATTCGTTTCTAAGGTGCATTCAACGCAAAATTTATTTATTAGACTTTTAAATAAATTTCGAAATAGATATGATGCAAATCCGGAATGTTGTTTACAGTTAATGGATGATCGATTTAAATTTTGATGTGATAATTAGAACACTTCATCAGGTAAACAATTTGTCATCTTAAAAGTTACTACTCCCTCTACAGCACTGAGGTACCTGAGAATGAAAGAGCTGCTTGCGGCTAAACCATTCTCGTCAATAACAATATTGTCAATAGTACTGTAGATCTAAATACCCATCTTCAGGCTGTTGCAGTGAGAATTTCTTTAGACCAGAGGCTCCTAGGAGCCTGTATCGCTCACCTGGCTTTCAGTTGCCTTAATCAAGGAAACATTGTAAGTTATACAGTTGACCTTCAGTTTCTCAAACTTTTTTAGCTCGAACATTTCCAATATCTTGAATTTTTTTTAAAGTCTGATCATCTTTTACTATATTTCTTTGTTGGGCTTTTTTTTGACAAAAAAGGTTCTTGCTAAGGACCACTTTAGACACCAGTTTTGAAGTTGAGACGGCATTTTGTAAATGGCAGTCAGCAAACAATTTTCAGCATTGGTTTTGAAATCGCAACATCAATATCTATTTGGAAATCACATTTCATTGAAATCGGACAATGTTGAATTTTCCCGCCTTTTTTTTTGGTGGCCATTTTAAAAATGGCGGTCAACGAACAATTCTTAACATCAGTTTTGAAATTGCAACATCAAGACCTATTTGGAAATGAAATGTCATTGAAATCGGACAATGTTGAATTTTCCGCCTTTTTTGGCGGCCATTTTGAAGATGCCGGTCAAGGAACAATTTTCAAAATCGGTTTAGAAGTCGCAACATCAATATCTACTTGGAAAACCAAATTTCATTGAAATCGGACGATGTTGAATTTTCCCGCCTTTTTTAGCGGCCATTTTGAAAATGGCGGTCAAGGAACAATTTTCAACATCAGGTTTGAAGTCGCCACAGCATGTCAAACATTTCATCCATTTACACTTAACCTTCATCTTCTATAGTTTTGGAAATAAAAGCTAAAAAATACGAAAATTTAAAAAATTCGGTGACAAAAGGGCAATAACTCCTACATAGGTTTATAGATTTTCTTCAAAATTCAGGATAAGTAGATCTTGATATGCTGAACATTTTTGCAATTTACACTTGACCTCTATCTGTTTCACTTTTTGAAATAAAAAATAAAAAATGCAAAAATTTAGAAAATTTAACGGAAAAAGGGCTATAACTCCGAGATGGTTTTTCAGATTTTCTTCAAAATTGCACAGTAGGTAGATCTCATCATGCTGATCATTTTGACCCTGTCAAATTTTTGATATCTGTAACGATTTTCGAGTAATTAGCCAAAAACTGCAATTTACTTCTATGTTCTATTTTTAGCAGTGGCAGCCATGTTATTTGACCAGCGGACTAATCGAACACAATTTTGAGAAGCCATACCCTGGTGATGATTAAGGTCAAGTTGGGTTACATTTGGCCCAGCGGTTTCAGAGGAGAAGATTTTTTAAATTGTTGACGGACGGACAGACAGACGACGGACGACGGACGCATAGTGATGGCAAAAGCTCACCCTGGCATAGCGAGGTGAGCTAATAAAACGATCACATAATGTTCTGTATATCTACAACCAAATTTCAACCAAAGTCCGAGTCAACTTAAAAACTTGACCGACCAACTGCCCACCCCATTTATAATAATGGGTGATTTTCATGCACACAATCCATTGTGGGGCAGTTCTGCTTGGAATGACAGAGGTAAAAAAAATTGAAGACATAATGTCGCAGGAACGTTTATGTATCTTTAATGACGGTTCAAACACTTATTTACATCCTGGAAATGGGGCTTACTCAGCTATAAACCTAACTTTAACTGACCCATCTCTACTGTTGGATTTCTCTTGGAAAGTACACGATGACTTACGCAGTAGTGATCACTTTCCCATCATTCTTCAACATCTTTATTCTAATAGTGGAGAATAGGCACAGCGCTATAAATTTGATAAAGCTGATTGGTCACTCTATGAAAATTTATGTAGACAAGAATTGAAATCTGAATTGTTCGTAGATGTTCTTGATCCCATAAGTCTTTTCAGTGAAAAAATACTTTCCATTGCAGATAAATCTATACCGAAGACCTCCGCAAACCAAAAACCTCATTGGAAACCTTGGTTTGACGATGACCGTGATGATGCTCTGAAAAATCGCAAAAAGGCAGAGCAACTTTTCAATAAACTTCCAACAACGGACGTAACACCGTTTCAAAATTAAATTGCCATACCCCTATGAACAAAGTATGGAATATGGTGCAAAAAAATCAAGGGTAAAAATAGAAAAGCTAATGTCCATCACATCAAAAACGGACAAGATATTTTAACATCTGAAAAAGATATTGCAAATGAAATTGGTGAAACTTTTGAGAAACATTCTTCTTCTAAAAATCTAGGACCAACATTCCAGAGAAATGAAGAACAAAAAGAACGAAACAAATTTAACTTTAATCTAAAAATACAGAGGAATACAATAGATGAACTGAAACAATCCTTGGATAAGGCACATGACACGGCATGTGGCCCTGACGATATCCATTACTAGCAAGTCAAATATCTTCCTTTAACAACTCTGGATATTCTGTTAAACCTTTTTAATAAGATCTGGGAAACAGGGAAACTAACACCGGGTAAAGATCATTCCGAACCATCTAATTACAGACCATTGGCATTAACAACATGAACAAGTTCTGTCTGTAAGACAATGGAACGGATGATAAACAACCGTCTTGTTTGGTATCTCGAATCGAACGGTCTTTTGTCGAACATCCAAAATGGATTTCGACAAGGTTGGACCACATTAGACCATCTAGTTCTTTTTGAAGCATTCATTAGAAATGCATTTTTAAAGAAAGAACATGCTGTAGCTATCTTTTTCGACATTGAAAAGGCATACGATACAACATGGAAATATGGAATTTCGAAAGATCTTTTTTAAATGGGGTTGAGAGGAAGCTTGCCTAAACTTATTGAGAATTTTCTCATGAATCGTGAGTGTAATGTTAGAGTCAACTCTACATTTTCTGACTCGTTGGAACAAGAGATGGGTGTACCTCTCTGTCACACTATTTAGTATTAAAACAAATAGTTGGCCCAGGTTTTAAAAGATAACATTGATAGATCTCTTTTATGTAGATGATTTTCTGATTTGCTATCGTGGCAAAAACATGAATAATATAGAGAGACAACTACAACTGTGCTTAAACAGGTTTGAAAAATGGGCAGTCGAAAACGGTTTTAAATTTTCCAGCTCTAAAACAGTTTGGATGCATTTCTGTTGTAAACGGAAAATGCACCCAGATCCAGGTCTAAAACTGCACAATAGCCCTATTACTATCGTAAAAGCGGCCAAGTTCCTTGATTTAATTTTTGACAGTAAACTTTTATTTCTTCCCCATATCAAAATGCTAAAAAACAAATGCCTCAAAGCATTAGATATTTTAAAAGTTGTGTCGAGTACCGACTGGGGTGCGGATAGCACTGTTTTATTGAATTTATGTCGATCGTTGATTCGATCAAAACTAGATTATGGATGTTTTTTTAGCTCACCTGACCCAAAGGCTCAGTGTGAGCTCTTGCCATCACTTGGCGTCCGGTGTTTCACATTTTCATCTTCTCCTCTGAAACCACTGAAGCAAATTTAACCAAACTTTACAGGAATGATGTATGGAAGGTCCTTTACAAAGATTGCTCATTTCTTTCCGATCCAATAAAAAACATGGCTGCCAGCGCGGAACTTTGGTTTAACATTGGACCCTATGGGAAAAATCACATTTTCATCTTCTCCTCTGAAACTGCTGATGCAAATTCAACCAAACTTTACAGGAATGATGTACTGAAGGTCCTTAACAAAGATTGCTCATTTTGTTCCGATCCGATAAAAAACATGGCCGCCAGCACGGAACTTAGTTCACAGTGGACCTATGGGAAAAATCACATTTTTCATTTCTCCTCTGAAACCACTGAAGCAAATTCAACCAAACTTTACAGGAATTATGTATTAAAGGTCATTCATGAAGATTGCTCATTTCATTTCGATCCGATAAAAAACATGGCCGCCAGTGCGGAACTAAGGTTGAACATAGGACCTTTTGGAAAAATCACATTTTTTTCTTCTCCTCTAAAACCACTGTAGCAAATCCAACCAAACTTTACAGGAATGATGTACTTAAGGTCCTTCATGAAGTTTGCTCATTTCATTCCAAACCGTTGAAAAGCATGGCCGCCAGCACGGAACATAGTTTAACATTGGACCCTATGGGAAACACATTTTCATCTTCTTCTCTGAAACTGCTAAAGCAAATTCAACCAAACTTTACAGGAATGATGTACTAAAGGTCCATAACAAAGATTGCTCATTTCATTTTGATCCGATAAAAAACATGGCCGCCAGCGCGGAACATATTTTAACATTGAACCCTATTGGAAAAATCACATTTTCATCTTCTCCTTTGAAACATCTGAAGCAAGCAGGGATGATGTACTTAAGGTCCGTAACTAAGATAGCTCATTTTACTCTGATCCAATAAAAAACATGGATGCCACCGCAAAATTTAGGTTTAACATTGAACCAAAAGGGATAAATCATATTTTCATTTTCTCCTCTTAAACCACCGAAGCAAATTCAACCAAACTTTACAGCAATAATCTAGGGAAGGTTCTTTACAAAAATTCTCATTTCATTTCATTTAGATCCAACAAAAAAAACATGGCCTCCAGTTCAGAACATAGTTTGACATTGTAGCCCGGTATGAGAAGACCATCCTTTTCATCATCTTCTCTGAAACTATTTAAGCAAATTTAACTAAATGCATTGAAAGTCCTCTTCAAAAATTACTCATTTCAATAGGATCAGACAAAAAACATGGAGTTGGTCTTTTATTGCAGTGTGGAGTTAGTAAAACAATTCCCCGTGGTAGAGATGTATGCTCTTTATTTTTGTTAGATATGGTGTTCTTTTACATGAGGTAATACCTCATGTGTACACTTTGTTCAATTACTATTATCTAAACTTATGTAAATTCTAAAACCGAAGGATTAACTCCCTCCATCGTAGTTTTGTCCTTAACTATATTTGATATTACTGATTATTCGGATTTCGTTTGGTTTTAAGCATTTCAAGATTTTTTGAAATTATGGATTTCCTTAGTTTGGGTTCTAGTACTGCTGATGAGGAATTAATTTCCGAAATGGCTATACAGCTCATTAACATTATTGTAGTTGGAGTTAACATATGTGTTATGGTCTCATGTTCATTTACTCCATATCCTTCTGTAAAATATGGGTACTAATGGAGAACATAGCTAAACATTAGACCCCATTGGTGAAAAATATTTTTTGTCATGTATGGCATATAAGCATTTTGTCAGGTGAGCGATACAGGCTCAGCCTTCTGCAGCCGTTTTGGAGACCGTACAGCAACTCTCCGATTACCATCCTCTAGTTCCATATTTACTGCGGAAGCTAACGTTATTTACTCAGCACTTAAATTTGTAGCTTTATCGCAATCAAATAAATTCATGATCTGTTCCGATTCACTTTCTTGCTTATTGGCAATTGAAAGTCGAAAAATAAAACACCCAATTATTTCAAAAAGAGCCGAATTCTAGAAATCACTTGTAGCATTAGGCAAAGATGTCATTTATGATTGGATCCCTAGTCAATCTATGGAAACACAGTTGCTGACCAGGAGGCCAAGGATGCACTAGATGACGAGATGGCGGATTGTCCATTACCGTACACTGACTTGTAGCCTTTAATCGTCAAATACATTTTAAAGCTAGGGCAGGCCAAAAGGTATCTGCAAATAAATAATAAACTGCATGGAATACAGTCAGACGTCGGTTAACCAGTCTGTTCCTGCGGTAAAAATCGTAGAGAACAGGTAGTGTTGGCCTAATGTCATATTGGACACACTAGAACAATACATAGTTTTATCCTCAACAGTAATGATCGACCTGAATGTATTGCATGCAATTGTCCTTATACAATTCAACATGTTTTAATTGAATGTGTATATGTCGCCGAAATCGGGCGTGATTTTTATTCAGAGGATTGTTAAAGACCTATTTACAAATGTCGCTGGCGACAAAATCGTTCAATTTTTAAAAGCAATCAATTTATTTTGTAAGATTTAAATGGACTTATCTTATAGTTCTAATATTGTAACAGTTAAACTGACATTTCCCCTATATTGTTTTTTCATATTTTTTTATTTTACACTCTTGTTTTACTTGTATAAAGTTTTATTTTTTTATATTGATATTTTATTTATTTATTATGATTGTTCGACTTACTTAACAGTTCTCGCCCCAATATAGCTGAAATATTGCTGAAGTTGGAGTTAAACATCAATCAATCAAAGATCTTAAAAGCTGAAGACGATCCCTAATTTTGATGCTCAGCTCGAATCAAAATGAACATCAATTAGGTAAGTTCAGAGCAATTAAGAGGATTTTCTGCACTGAAATGGGATCTGCGGAATACCTGATCAATATGGAATATAGGACATTTTGTTTTTATACGGACTTTATCACGGCCAGTATCAAGTGAGGCCATAGGGCGAGCTTGATGCGTTATGCCGTGATAAAGTCCGTATTAAAACAAAATTTACTACATTTCTTTTATCAGTAATTCACAAAATGATCAATGGAACTCTATAATAAATTAAAATAAGCTGAAATTTCCATGTTAACACAGTCAATCTATTATTTATTGCAAGAATTCATATGCATTCTTCAAATCAACGTATTACGCGTATGAACACGACAAAAAATACAAAGACATGACGTCAGCTAAGCAACCCACACGTGACGTCTTCACAGTGACCCGATAATTTTGTGATAGTGTCCAGTTCGGAGATACTGACATTACCAAAGAAAAAGACGAATTACTGATAAACGCAAAAACAGCTTTTCATCCAGTCGTTTAGTAAGTGTCGAAGTAAAAGACAGCCATTTCGCTAAAACTCCCTTAGATTGAATGTTAATATTCACTGCACCTTTTTCAGGATTTGTTTGCGACATTTATGATACAAAAATACGTCCCTTATTTTACGTTGTCCGTATTTATAGGTCCTTATCATTTAAAATATATATATATTTTTTAATTTTCTTTGCCTTTGTTTTTGATAGGGGGCATTTTTTGAAATCTTATTATTTTTGAAAAAATAATTTAAAAAAAAATTAAAGTTGCATAAAAAATCATCCACAAGGAGTGAATAAGCTAGGGTCAAAAAGTTTAACGTTGCGAAGTTTGGAAGTCATGATGGTGTATGAGTTTGCTGAAGTGTCAACAAAAATTTAAATGTTGAATTTTTCCTATTTTCTTGTATTTTTCAAGCTATGGTTATACTGTATGTGTGTCAAATATCATGAAAATTGCACTGGTACAGTTTTTTAATCTCTGTGTGTGTTATAAATAACAAACAGGGAAAAAAATTGTCTTCCTGTTCCTCATATTTATGTCGAAATGTTCATTTCTTGCATTAATAGTATTTCATTACCGGCGTCTCTGTTTGCACCTTATCACAGACGAATCAACATGTATAATTGATTTTTAAGGGCTCATATAAGCACATGATATGCTTAATTATCCACTGTTTTCAGTAAACTCAAGTTTTTCAAGTTTCTTAGATGACTTTAGTGTTCGTCTTGAAGTCAACCAAATATTATTAGATCTGCAAATTTGTATTCGCAAATTTTTGGTAGTTCCTTTTGTGGGATTCGAACCATCAAAATTGTGACATCCCTGGGAACACCGCCTCAGTCCATCAAGTGCCCTACACAACTTTGTCTTTTGGGCTATAAAAATATAGCTTTCGATTACCTATCGATACCTCCTCGTGGGTTTAATCTAGAGTTGTAACGTAATACAAGATGTATAGGGGCTCAGTGCAGATCAGCTGCGATGAAGCAGGGATAATTAAACGTATTACGAGGCATACCGCCGTACAAGTTTTATCAAATTAAATGTACACAGGCATTTACAAACTGATTTTTTCGACAAACTTTTGTCACGAAATCAACCCACTTTAACTAATATATTATATAGAGCTGATCTACGGTAGATAACAGCACTGGTACAGTCAATATTTTTGAGAAGTGTATACTTCCCCAAAGATTAGACAAATTCAAACAACAGTCAATACATTACAGTTAAATCAAATATTTAATTTCTTTGATTTTTATCTAACTGTTAAATGATTGAATTTGAAAAACAATTAGCACTGCAATGTCGAACATGAAATGAATTTTTTTATGTGTGCCTGTTTGTTGTCATAATACCGAGTCGAGTTGCTAACAGTTACAAGCCTGTCGAATGGGAAAAGTATAGCCAATTAAAAATATAGATTAAGGTAGTTCACTGTAAGCGAAAAATTGAAAGGTTCCTAATTTCTATATACGGATAAACTGAAAAAAACACATGAAAATGGAACTCCAATCCCTTTACAGGTTTAACATGAGAAACGTTTAACTAAAAAAGGTATGTGACATAATCAACATACTGCCTTTATGTCGACATCATTTACCCAAAACAACTGAAACTTAATAAAGCAAACAATGATTTTAAATACTGCCCTTTTTCTTGATCTAAGTATCATCATTTCTGGTGAAATAAAAACTAAAATTTATTATAAAAGGATAATTTTGATTTCCCTACTCTAATTTCCCCTTTCTTCGCGGCGACGTTCCCAAAGCTCCATCCTACAGGGTATAAATATCTCAACTATTACGATTCTCTCGCATTTGTTCTACTCTTTACGAATTCAATGAGCGTAACTTTACTCTCATATCCAAACTTTTACAACAACGTTACAGATTTCATAAATTATGAAATACTTTTCAGAGGTTTTACCGAAGATATGCACATTTGATATCTAAATATGACGTGACTCGCCAACAGCTAATTACAAATGGCATTTCTCATCCTCGATGTTAAAATTGTCAGAAACTTAATATAAATATAAAAAATCCAGAAACATTGGGACGTAAATTGCATTCTTTACCTAAGAGTGGATATCGACGGGATATTCTACATTAATTCGTTAAAATTGGCTTTGGATTCCAGTGACCTGAATATGCTACACGTATTCTTTCCTCTTACTGAAACTGCCAATGTCTGCTGAAGTACATGACGATTCTTTACCAAACCCTTCGAGAAGTTTTGATTTTTCTTCCGTAGTGCGACTGTGTTTTACCAGCAGACTAGGTTACATTTTGCTAGCCGGCAGTTGAACGGCGAACATCTTTCTAAATTACTTTTTGTCAGATATTTTTCTTTTTTAGATAATGGCCATGGAGTTAATAGTTAATCTGTATTGTGGTGGAATTTTAGAGACAGCCGAATAACTTGTCGGAATAGTGTTATCAATTGCAGAATTTCCATTACTTGTTGCAACTGGGTCGGAAACAGTGTAATTTTCCCAGTAGTCAGTACTTCGGTGCTGACCCGAAAGCCGATTTTGAACCTTGCAATATCTAAATTTTTGTAAATTTTGATGAAAACTAAGGAGTATGTCCCTCACGCAAAGCTCTGTCCTTGGCTTATTTTGGCTTTAATTTTAGATCATTTTGGGTATTCGTTCTCTATCAGTTTTTTAACACATTTAATTTTATGGTCATCCAAACGTTTAGATTTTATCTGCACTGAAGAGACATAAGTTGTCGAAATGCGCATATGCAGAAAATAAATTCACAGTAACATCGATACTTAGTTATTTATGTGCTGTTCGAAATATTACCTGACGTTAAAATTTCCTAAAGCATATTTTAAACAGGCATTTGTTATTTAAGATCATACTAAAATAGATCTTCAGCATCTACAAAAAGACACGTCGAAATCGGAGGGATTAGTGTCATCATTTTGATTCACCCACATCGATTAACTGACGATAGTGATCGGGCGGTTATGGTTGCAGTTGTAGTATGTAATTTTTTTGGGCCTCCTATATAAAGAATCTGAAATGTTTCTCATTTTTAATCCACTTAAACGCTGAATGAATTATGGGTGCCGCGCCGCTTTTATTACCAGACCATCGCATAATATGCCTGGTTTCTATTCCCGCTTCATCATTATCGGTAAAAGAGTGACACTTTCACGATAACTGAGTGCCTGCAATTTTGAATGGAAAATATATAACAGTCACATATATAATGACGTCACGTTTTACCCACTCAAAGGCATATGAGTGAATGTGCAATTTTCAGGCATTTACGAATTTACACAATTTTACGTATTTCTCAAAATTATAGCTTTTTTGCTTGGTATCCATGGCAATCAAATGCTCCATCGTCCATTACAACCAATTTTATACCTCTTTTCAAAAAAAAAAAAAAAATGGGCAGGGGTTTCACTCATAATCTAACTAATACATATAGCTGTAATAGTAATATAATTATCAACAATTAATACTATTTTCTCAAAATTTCAATTTTTGGCATGGTTTCCATGGCAACCCTACTAATTTTTAAATTTACAATGCTGTTAAGCTTTATCTGACATCACATACAACCTCTCTTTGAATTTTGAAGCAGCTAGTGTAAATATTTTTTGAGTTGCAGTGAAAACATTCAAAATTTTAATTTCCCATAGACTTACTAAAGGACGACCCCACCCTTTATGAACCCCCAAAATGTACCCTTATTGGACACTCCTTGAAATTGTTTGTACATCTAGATATATGGGCCTAATATCTTACAAAGTTTGAAAGTGATAGGTCTTATGGTCTATGAGATTTTCAATGGACAAGTTCATTGCGACGAGAAGAAAGGGAAAGAATAATAATAATAATTAATTACTACATTGTAGATTTGCAATTGCAAGCAAATAGCTGATGTCGCCCCAAACGTCTAAGTCGATGATTCAATCTTGTTTGTAAGGGCAAAATTTACCTAGAGATCAATTTTCGTTGAAATCGGACAATGTTGAAACTTTGACGGCCATCTTGAATATGCCAGATTTTTTGCAAAATTTTTTCGCATAAATTCCTTCCTCTTATCTAACATTAATGCAAAATATGAACAAATTCTGCCATTCAGTTCCTGATTTTTTTGAATCCTCAATACTTTGACGTAAAATGGCGGCCATCTTGAAAATGGCAGCCATTTTAATTTTTTTTGTTAGTGCTTGCACATCTCCTCATGGTTGTTTGTGCCAAGTATGAATGAATTCCGTCCAGGCACCTTTGATAACGGAGCCGGGCAAAAATCATTAGAAGAAAGAAAGAAAGAATAATAACAAAGAAACGGACCAAAAACAATATGTCGTCCCGACTACATCTGGGGCGACATAACTAGATTTGCAATTGCAAGCAATAGCTGATGTCGCCCCTGGCAGCCAATTTGAGAGTTCCATCTTGTTTGTAGCGTCAAAATCTACATAGTAATCCATTTTCGTTGAAATCGGAAAAAGTTGGAATTTTACGTATTTTGGCGTATTTTGGCGGCAATCTTTGAAATGGCGGCCATTTTGAAATTTTTTTTCGGTAACCTGCATTTCTCGTTATGGTTATCTAACTTCCTGCCAAGTTTCATTTCCTTACATCAAACTGTTTTCTCAAAATAGTCTGGACAAAAATGTGTGGAAAACAATAATAATAATAACAAAGACAAGTGATAACTGTGTTCGCAAGCGAAACACAAAAGTCTCCAAAACGAACTCCAATATCTGATTTCAAGCTATTACGAGACTCTCCTCAGCTCTGGAAAAAAAACATTGGGCAGGAATTCCCCTTATTAATAAGTTTACACATATTGCTGAAATCAAATTATTTCATGCAGAAGAAAATACGTTTTTCTCAAAATTATAGGTTTCTGGCTTGGTTTCCATGGCAACTCAATGCACACTTATCCTTTACATCCAATTTCTTACCTTGCTTCAAAATAAAATTTGGGCAGGGGTTCCCCTTAAATAACTAATACATTTAGCTGTAATAAAAACACTACAATTAACAATTATCAACAGTAATTACGATCTTCTCAAAATGTAACGTTTTTAGTATAGTTTCCATGGAAACCAGAGTTATTTTGAATTCCCCCATCCATTTCAATCTAATTTTAAACCCCCTTCTTTAAAACAAATTGGGAAGGGGTTCCCCTTATAACCTATGTTATACATATTTCTCAAAATTTCATTTTTTTAACAGAAACCCCAATTAAAAAAATAAAGTTCTGGTTTTGTTTCCATGGCAACCAAATGCTTTTTTGTCATCACACCCAATTTCAGACCCTTTCCCAAAAAAATTGGGTTGGGGTTCCCGTTATTACTTATGTAATACATATATCTCAAAATTCCTTCTTTTTTATCAGAAAACCTAATTTCCAAAAAAAAAAAGTTTATTGTGTTGTTTCCATTGCAACCAAATACTCTTTTGACCATTACAACCAATTTCAGACCTCTTTCCAAAGAAAATGTGGGCAGGGGTCCCCATTATAAGCTATGTAATGCATATTTCCCAAAATTTCTTCTTTTTTATCAGAAAACCAGATATTTATAAAAAAAAGATTCTGGTTTTGTTTCAATGGCAGCAAAATGCTCTTTTGTCAATTACACCAAATTTCAGACCTCTTCCAAAAAAAAAATTGGGCAGGGTTCCCCTTGTAAGCTATGTTATACATATTTCTCAAAATTCCTTCTTTTTTATCAGAAAACAAGATTTGTCCATAAAATAAGATTCTGGTTTTGTTTCAATGGCAACCAAATGCTCTTTTGTCCATTACATCCAATTTCAGACCTCCTTTCAAAAAAAAAAAAAAATTCGGCAGGGGTTCCCCTTTAGGCTATGTAATACATATTTCTCAAAATTCCTTCTTTTTTATCAGAAAACCAGATTTTTCCGAAAAAAATCAGATTCTGGTTTGTTTCCATGGCAACCAAATGCAGTTTTGTCCATGACACTCAATTTCAGACCTCCTTTAAAAAAATTGGCAAGGGTTCCCCTTTTATATATAATATGTACTGCTGTAATCAAAATATAATCATTAGCATAAACTACTTTTTTCTCAAAAAATCTTTTTTTTTTGGTTTGGTTTCCATGACAACTGAACTTATTTTGAAATTTCTAATGCTGTAGAACCCTTTCTTACATTAAAACCACCTTTCCGATGAAGTTTCATGGAGCTAGAATTAAAAGTTTCTGAGATAGAGTTAGAAATATGTTGAAAAATATCCAAAATTTGATTTTCCCATAGGGTTAACATTGGCGACCCCACCCCTTTTTGAACCCCCTATATGTAATCTTAATGAACCCCCTTTGGAACATTTTTTGTCTTGCACAACTATATATATGGGGCTAATTTCCTACAAAGTTTCAACGTTCTAGGTCTGATGGTCTCTGAGATCCGCTTCGGACAACTTCATCCGGACGAGAAAAAAGAAAGAAAGAGGAATAAAAAGAAGAAACGCAACAAAAGCAATAAGTCTCCCAACTTCGTTTGGGAGACTTAAATAATAATAAGAAGAAACAGAACAATAACCAATAACAATATGTCGCCCCGACTACGTCTGGGGTGACATAATAAGAAACGCAACAAAAAGAATAAGTCTCCCCACTTCGTTTTGGAGACTTAATAATAACTAGTAATGACTGTGTTCGCAAGCGAAACACAAAAGTCTCCCAAACGAATACCCATATCCGATTCCTGGGCATTGTAAAAACACCTTTCAAAAAAAATTTGAGCACGGATTCTCCTTATAATTTACGTTATACATAAAGTTGAAATCAGAACATAACACACAGGAGAAAACACGTTTTTGTTTCAAAATTATAGCTTCTTGACTTAGTTTCCATGCCAACCAAATGCTCCATAATCAATTAACAACCAGTTTTATACCTCTTTTCAAAAAACATTTGGGCAGGGGTTCCCCTTATAACATATAGAATACATATAGGTGTAATAGAAATACAATATCAACAATAAATACTATTTTCTCAAAATTTTAATTTTTTGTTATGGTTTCCATGGCAACCTACTAATTTCAAAATTTGCAATTATGTTGAACTTTATCTGACATTACACACAACCTTCCAATGAATTTTATAGCAGCTAGTGTAAATAGATTGTGAGTAACAGCTAAAACATTCAAAATTTCATTTTCCCATAGACTTAGTATAAGACGACGCAACCCCTTTTTGAGCCCCAAATGTACCCTTAATGGACCCCTTTTGAAATTTTTTTGATGATTGCACATTATATATATGGGGCTAGTATCCTACAAAATTTGAAAGCTCTAGGTGTAATGGTCTCTGAAATCTGGTTCGGACAATTTCATTAGGACGAAAGAAAGGGAAAGAAGAATAATAGTGAATAATAAGAAGAAACGCAACAAAAACATTCGTTTGGGAGACTTAATAAAGATACAGACAAAAACAATATGTTTAAAATTATAGTTGGAGTTAACATATGTATTATGGTCTCGTGTTCATTTACTCCATACCCTTTCGTAAAATATTTAATACAAGAATTTGTCTTTTATTGCAGTGTGGTTGCATTCCCCGCGGTAAAGATGTATGCTCTTTATTTTTCTTAGATATGGTGTACTTGAACATGAGATAATATCTCATGTGTACATTTTGTTCAATAACTATTATCTAAAATTATGTAAATTCTAAAACCGAAGGATTAACTCCTTGCATCGCAGTTTTGTCCTTTGCTATATTTGATTTTACTGATTATTCGGATTTCGTTTGGTTTTATACATTTTAAACATTTTTTGAATATGGATCTATATTGTTTAGGTTCTAGTGCTGCTGATGAGGAATTAATTTCCGAAATGGCCATACAGCTCATTAAAATTATTGCAGTTGGAGTTAACATATGTGTTATGGTCTCGTGTTCATTTACTCCATATCCTTTCGTAAAATGTCGTGACTTCGTCTGTGGCGACATAAAAAACCTATCCCGTATCTAACTCCTTATTTTTAAATGCGGAATTAATTGCGCATCAGTATCGGTCTACCTTAACAACGATAGTAAAATACCGAAGAAATAAAAACAAAAAGATTTATGTACATTAGTAAAAGTCCATAGAAACACAAGAACAAGAAAAACAGAAATCAGAAGACTCAAAACATTCAGAAAACATACCAACTTATCGTTTAAATCGAAGCACTTATGGATATACTAAGGAAAAAATTTGAATCATGAATACCACACATTTTCGGTTTACTGACAAAATTTTCTCTAATTGTGTCAAATTATTTGTACGAAAATTAATCCGTTTGTGATGTAATCAGCAACTGATTGATGGCTTATAACGCAAAAGATAAATAGAATGAATTACAACTTTGTGTTCCCAGGGTCTACAATATTGCGGTAAACAGGTTGACTAGTATGACGAATATTTTGCTTTCTTCCTATTTGCTCATGCTGTATTCTTGAAGACCATAAGGCAGAAAGTTTTAACAATTCTTCCTTTTCCTCTCTGGTGACAACTTAGCTTATTTTTTCACTTTGTATATTTGTCTAATGTCGTTTAACTCGTAGTCTATTTTTACCATTTTTATTCTTTATGTAAACATGTTATTGTCGAACATAGCACATCATATATTTTATATAAAACGATGTTTCTTCGTTCCTGATTAATTGTTTAAGAACCTTCAATTAACAAATCAACTATAAAGCATTACACAAGTATTTAGCTGATAATGGCAAAGTGTATGCAGTTGTCATATTCGATATATTACAAATTCAATTCAGCAGAATGAATTGACCATTACTAAATAGTCAATGAAGGGATATAGAGTAAATACATATGAGACAAATTCTCTTAAAATAAACAATGGAACAACACTTTTATTGTTGTTCTTCATCTTGAAGTCTCTATGAGACCTTAAAGAATGAGGTTTGATCATACCTAAATAAAACTGAATTATCTCTGAATTACTGCAATATTTATTCCACTTTCTATTTTACAGTTTGTTCTATTGATTGATTATTAGTTAAGAGTTTTACGTCCAGTGAACAATATTTCAGTAATATAAGAAGAAAGTAATAAAGGTGAAAAGAGACAACTGAGGCAACGTTTTGATTGCCACTGGAAAAATGTGAGAAACGGGTAGGGATAGGAAATTTAGCCTTCTATACCTATACGACCCCTAGTGAGACTGCTCTTGAACGAGAAATATAAAAATGATCTTTGTACTGCATGGGGCGTGACGTGTCTCCACATTGTTTGGGCTACGATGGTTCAAGATCAGGCTTTCCGTATTACAGTTTTGTATGACCTGACTACCCATAGACATGTTATTCAATTATCTAACAACTGGGGACGCGCCTAGCAGCTCTGTAGCCGGAGCCCTGATAACAGAATACAAAAAATTCAGATTCAGGTTTCGGATCTGTTATATTAAACAGTTGGTGTTAAATAAAGCAGAAGCATATGCCCAGTCGTAATAAATCACAAAATACCGAAGTTATTATAGGATTAAACACTCATTTTTAGGAAATTATCTATGTATAAACTCCGGCAGCTCACTCACAAACTGAATAAAGTCCGAAGGACTTTATGTAAAGTATGTGAGTGAGCTGCCGGAGTTTATACATAAATAATTTCCTAAAAATCAGTGTTTAATCCTTATAATTCCAATTTTTATGTTAAAAAACTGCATGATCCATGTTAACGACGTCTTAATTTGCTGCACTATATTTTTTGCGGAGCGGATTAATGGGCAAACGGAAATATCGAAAAATATTTCCGTTTGCTATTCATGACGTTGACCAATGAAAATGAACGTTACAATAACATTTGGAATTATTGTGAATTAATTTCTGCATGTGGCAATTTTGACTAGAATCATTTTCATAATACCTGCAATTTTTTTAGTAAACAGCTTACTGAGTAATATTACAACGAGAGTATAAACGGTATGGAAAGTTCAAAAGATCAAATTCCTTCACCAAGTACACAATGTAACTCCGTAAACGTCTGCGGGGGTTTAAATGTATACATTTGTCATCAATTTGTACTTTAAAATGAGGTCGTCTGTAAATCTATGTCACGTGCATTTTAGATTGATTGAAGTGGTGTTTTCTATCGATCAACCAATAGATTTAATGCTGGCACGATCAATCATACGGCTCAAAATTTTACACGATTTAATTTGAGAAATAAGAAGAACGTTTTGATGGTTTTAAAATTTAAAAACTAAGAAAAGGTTGACAACTAAAAAATACTCCTGTAGAGAGCACTCTCGAATCACGGGACAGACTTTTTATGGTTCTACCCAGAAAATTAATAAAATCTTTCAGAATTTGTGTTGCATCACAGTACAGATTACAATTAATTGCATCTTCAATAGCAGAACTGCAGATTAAGCAAAGGGTACGCATAAATTTAATCTATATACATAGTTTCATATGTATAAACGAAAATGTCAGTTTATTGAAAATATAGGCCTTTTACATTTCCGCAAATTGGCATTATACGTTTCCGGGAAAAAATATTACGTTTCCGAAAAAAAAAATGTTCACCTTTCCGAAAAAACTATATATTACTTTTCTGCAAAAGAAATATCTTAAAAAATTTAAAATATTTTGTTACTTTGAACCATTTCACAATAAACGTAAGAAAGATAGACCTCTACATGATCCAATAAGGCACNTCTGACCAGAATCTTGGTTGAAAAAAATCTGGCCTGGATCCTGTCCATTAGAGAAAAAAAGCCAGGCTCAACAAAATTTCCTAGCATAGTGTATATGGAAAAAATAATAATCTGGCGCGTGTCGCGGGCGAAAAAAATTTCCCGGCTCGGGTAAAAATACCAGCCCCCCTGAAAATCAAATGGTCCGTGCCTACATCTGAACGTATATTTCATTTTAAATTTGCAACTTAACACTTTGCTGTACTATTTGGACTTTTTACATTAACGCATCTGGTACAATAGTTAATAGTAATTAACATATGCTTTTACAGCCCACAAATTCTTATTGTTTTGATACTTTTTTAAGAACTTTAAAAGTTTACCATCCATGACCTTTTTGTTCACTTTATATTAAATTAAATTTTAAAGTCTTTATCACTGAAATAATAAAAAAGAAGTACCCCATGAGTACAATATTGCTGCATAAAATTGAGGATTTTTTTTTAATCATTATAAAATATATTGAAATAGTAATAAAGCTACCTTATGAACCAGGTAAAATTTCCGGACGTAAAGTTTTAATTTGCGGAAACGTAATAATAACTTTTGAAAGATTTCCGGAAAATATGAAAGTGCAATCTACAGGTACAGTAAGTTGATTTTATTGATTATCCGGAAAAGAAAAAAAAAATAAGTGCAGTATATGCGGGACTCGAGATGCGGAGCTGTATGATCCATGTCAACCATACGGCATAAAGTTTTACAAGATTTAATTTGCTTCAACGCATGTGCATAAACATATACATGTGCAATGTATAGACAGGTTGTTTGAGAAATTAAATATGCAACACATATAGCTCAAAACATGCCTAAATCTGAAACACATGAGATATCAGCCCGAGAACCTAACATCAGCCAGAGGGCGAACATGCCCAAGGGATGATTGCCGAGGTAGATGTTTTAACTTGCTTTTTAAGACCCTTTTCAATTGTTGTTAATAGGTTCATCATGTGTAATTAATTACAAATTATACAAAATGTATGTTTCCTATATATATTTTTAATTTTTTTTCTTAAATTTTGTCGTCTGTTCATAGGATTACTTTTACTTTTGATGTTCGAACTAATGTTTTGGAGCTCATTTTACTCACAATAACGATCTGAATCTAAAAAAAATACTTTTATAAAATATCTCCAGGAAAAGTCATAGCTGGTATTGTGGTAAACTATTGAGACTTTCCGAATAGGGTTGTGGTGTCACAACGATATATGATGTAGGATAGTGTACCGGTAAATGAATTGAATTTGTATCTGATATTTAAAAATGTATATTGTTCGAAACATATGATAAAAATGCAAGTTAAATTGCAACAACAATTTTCTGAAAATGTTTACTGTTTAGAGAAATCATTGCAAAACAAAGTCTGAATTTTACTAAGCTCTTATCGGCCACTATTTTTTTCCAAAGATTATCATAGTGAAAAGTCAAGATATAACTATAAAAATTCAAGATATTAACTTGAAAATTCAAGATAAATACTTCAAAATTCAAGATCATAACTTGAAATTTCACGATATTTAATTGAAAAGTCAGCACAATACGTTGAAAATCCAAGATTAAAAGTTTTAATTTCAAGATAAAAAGTTGAAAATTCAAGATAAAAACTTCAAAATTCAAGATCATAACTTGAAATTTCACGATATTTAATTGAAAAGTCAGCACAATACGTTGAAAATCCAAGATTAAAAGTTTTAATTTCAAGATAAAAAGTTGAAAATTCAAGATAAAAACTTCAAAATTCAAGATACAAACTTTAAAATTCAAGATACTAAGTTGAAAATTCAAAATGGTAAGTTGAAAATTCGAAATGTAAAGTTGAAAATTCAAGATTAGTTTGATATAAATACGGCAAAACGTCGACTTTTTCGAAGACTGGATCCGCGGATGGAACGGTGGAATGTTTCTGAAAATTGTGAATTTCGTGCAAAATCTTAGGCAAATATTGACAAAAATCTACTTTTACTCCCCTTTTCTGGAAATTTACTAACCTTTACCCTATTAATATCAATTGTTTGAAGGCTTGATTCGCCGATGTTAAAATAAAAGATATGTCAACCCAACCAAAGAATATAAACATGCAATGGTACACATCGAAACATGTAATTTTTCCATACAAGAGACAAATTAAATTTATTCAGTGAAATTTTAATATTTAGAGAAAAAAAATAATAATAAGGTCAACAATTGCTGAAAATTTATTTATATTTTTGTTATTCGCTCCAAGATGTATGTTTGGTCAAATTCAATCAACCTGAAAAGACACGTGACATCAAAAGACCTAAAAGTACATATTTATGACAATGTATACAATTTAATATCGGCGGGCGTCTATGGAGTTACAGTGTGTACGTTGTGAAGGAAGTTGATCTTTTAAACTTTCCATACTCTTTATACTCTAGTATTAAATGTTATGGTAAATATGCTATTTGTTTATTGTTAAAAACCAGAAGCTTTGTAAAAAATGTTCACGTTTTGAAATCAATGACCTTGAATAAAAGATTTGACAAGTCTATCATGAACATTTACCAATCTATTGTTGACTTTTTCATTGAGATGGTGAGCAATTCTCAGTAAGCTTTTTACATAAAAATTTGCAGCTATTATGAAAATTATTCTATTCATGCGTCTTCAGTACAAATGAAATCAACAAAATGTGTTTGTGAAATACGATGCTCCCGGTAGCAATTATACCTACTATACAAAATCAATGCTAAAAATTGCAATATACACTAGAAATTAAGGTTAAGTAGACCTTTAAACTGCGCTTCATTGAATCTATTCAAATATAGTATATCAAGGCTCTTGCAATTGTAATAAACAAGCTAAAAGCAAAATCTAGATTTTGACTTTTTGATCTCCGTGATCTTGACCTTTGACCTGACCTTAATGAAATTTGCATAATGATACTCTCATTTATATAATTAATATACGGGTCATGGTCCTATTACATCTGATTGAAAAGAAAAAGTTAATATTAAACTTTTGGAATTTGCAATCAGTGACCTTGACCTTTTACTTGACCCTAATTTTGGTGGATTTGTAATTATCCCATTTAAACCTATTTACATATAGAATATAAACCTACTGCAATCGTAATTAACGAGCTAGAGCGAAATTTAGATTTTGACCTTTGTGACCTTGACCTGACCTAAGTGAAATTTGCACATGTTTACCTTCATACTACCAATAAACAGGCCTATCACATCTGGGTCAAAGGTATGAATCAAGTTAAAGTTACGGACAGACATACAGACAGGGCAAAAACAATATGTTCCCGATCTCAAGATCCGGGGCAATAAAATGCTTGAAAACCATTAACCAAAAATGTGTAAAATCGGTTGGAGAACAAATAACTAAAAAAATATATAAATGAATACTTGGTTAGTCAACAAAAAGGCCTTTGGATATGATGGTGTGTCAGTCAAAGTTATTAAAATAGCTTAATCTCAATCTGTAAAATTTACTACAAAATTGATAAATAAGTCAATTTGCCATGCAAAATTTCTAGACAAATTTAAGGAAGTACAGGTCGTTCAACTCCATGCTCCAGTCAGCTAGAAAACTTTATACCCGTCAGCATTTTGTCGAATGATGGAAGTTCTTCGAGAGGACCGTAAACTAGCAGCTTTTATTTTGAAAATATTTTCGACCATTATGTGTCAGCTTTAAGACCTGGATATGGCTACTATACAAACCCCTTTAAAATTATTGAGGACTGGAAAAAAGCAGTGCATGAAAATATGTATGTAGCTGATATACCTTGGGACCTATCGATTGCCTTCGACTACCTTCCACACAACCTTCTTTTCTGTATTAAAGAAAATAGTTTATACAATTATACATGTTATACTGAATATAATACGTTGTCAGATTCTGGACCAGATTTAACGGGATTGGTAAGTTTTCAGAAAAGGAAAGTTCCATCGGGAAAAAAGAGCTAATTTGGAAAAAATACATGTAATTTTTAGTCACATTCATCTACCTTCCTGACAATATCAGACAAGAGCCAAATCTACGTTTAGAAGTCGGATTAATAACTGGAATAGTAGGTCTATGCTTTGTGTATGACTAGCTTCTGTCATGTGCCTTATTTTAACTGCTCTGTTATGCTTTACTATGCATAAAATATTAGTGTTTTATATGGTGTACATTAGATCTGCTTTATCTGTACAGTTCTGTATGTGTATGTGCTGTATAGTGTTAATTTTATTGTTGTTGTGTTGGTTAGAAGCTCTACAGAGGTGATGTTCTTATATTATTAATTCGACTTTACATAAAGTTTCTTAGTCTTAATTTTAGTTGTCGAAACACACGACGGAGTTATTTGGGGTTGTTTTTTTAGTGATAGGTTGAGTACTTCTCACTTTCCTGTGATTGCTTGATTTATTGATTGATGTTTTACGCCAATTGCAGCAATATTTCAGCTAATATTGTTGCGAGAACTGTTAAGAATATTGAACAATAATAAACAAGAGGCTCTCAAGAGCCTGTATCGCTCACCTGGACCATGGCTGACATAGATAAAAGGCATTTCCAATAAGAAAAACGAAAAATAAAATTCAGCAGAATACTTTTTTTTCTAAAATTACAGTATTCTTGTTTGGTTTCCATGGCAACCGAAAGATCCACCATCCATTTCATCCCATAACAGAACACCATTCAAAAAAAAATTGGGCAGGGGTTCCCCTTATAATTAAAGTAATACATAGTGCTGAAATTAAAACATGCAGACCACTTTTCAAATAAAAATTCAAAAATTTGGGCAGAGGTTCCCCTTAAAATCAATAGGGCCAATGTAAAAACTATGTTCCAGATGGTGGCCATCTTGGATGAGGTACGGACCTACCAGATACATTTTTTTGAATGGGACCCATCAGGACCATTGTGGCTTAGATTGGTTCTAACTGGACTAGTAGTTTCTGAGAAGAAGATCTTTGAATGTATATTCCATAGGGTCCAATGTTAAAACTATGTTCCGGCTGGCAACCATCTTAGATGAGGTACAGACCTGCCGGATACCTTTTTTTAGAAGGGACCATCTAATGACCATTGTGACTAAGTTTGGTTATAACTGGATGGGTAGCTTCTGAGAAGAAGATCTTTGAATGTCTTTTCCATAGGGTCCAATGTTAAAACTATGTTCCCCGCTGGCGGCCATCTTGGATTAGGTACGGACCTGCGGGATACCTTTTTTGGAAGGGACCATCTAAGGACCATTGTGACTAAGTTTGGTTATAATTGGACTGGTAGTTTCTGAGAAGAAGATCTTTGAATGTGTTTACCCATAGGGTCCAACGTTAAAACTATGTTCCCTGCTGGCGGCCATCTTGGATGAGGTACGGACCTGCCGGATACCTTTTTTAAAGGGGACCACCCAAGGACTATTGTGACCAAATTTGGTTCCAATTGACCCAGTGGTTTCAGAGGAGAAGATCTTTGAATGAAAAGTTTACGCCGGACGGACGGACGACGGATGGACGACAGACAGACGATGGACGGACGATGGACGCTTGACGCCAAGTGATGGCAAAAGCTCACCCTGGCATAGCCAGGTGAGCTAAAAAGGAGCATAACTCCTACAAAAATTTGCCAATCAATGCAGCCAGAAAATATGCACAAATAGGCAACAATCCTTTTAAGTGTGGTTGATATACGATGAAAGATGTGGGAGAATTACCGTAGCATCCACAAACTTAATTTATCAAAATTCTAAGTCAAAAAAGGGCATAACTCCAACAAAAATTGGCAGATTAAGAAAGCCAGACAGTATGCAAAACTAGGCCTGAAGGTCAACAATCCTGTGAAGTTTGGTTGAAATCCGATGAAAGATGTGGGAAAAATTAGCGTCCATAAACTTAACAAAAATGGTCAACAATCCTGTCATCTTTCTGAAATCTCCTTGGGGGGTTTTCATCATGGCAGCTTTTTTGCTTTTAAGAAACAAAGGGCAGGTGGCCAAGATGGGACTCATTTCTATATTCAGAGACCCAACATAAAGATGCATGAAGTTCCCATTAATATAAAAGATTTGTGCTCAGACGGTTTTAAGTGTTTTGAAACAAATCCTTTGCTCTTCCTTAAAAATTCTTTACAGCAGGACATACATCTATATAGTCAAATCATTATAATGTTGGACATACATTTATATAGTCAAATCATTATAATGCGAAATTGGTAAAGATTAAGATAATGTTTTTGCTAAAAATGATAAAAAATTTGTACAAAAACATCTTTTTTGTTCTTGATTATGAAAGAAACTTATGTTTTTAGTGCAATAATATAATGGAATTTCACTAAAGCTTAAAAGAGAAAAGTAAATTGTAGAAAATTTAAAAACAGAATTTAAAGGGAAATAACAAATAATAAAAACATAGGTAATCAACAATTACAAAGTTCGCCTCGTTATGGCACATGGACACAGAAACCCAATTTGGCAAGGGCGCTCATTTACCATCCCTAATGCATGTATACAAAGGCTAGATGATCTTACCATGTACAGTAACCGAGACCTGAATTCGGACATAAACTTTAATGTAAGTCAATCATGCGGAAAATATAGGTCAAAGTGATTTAATTTTGCCTGGATGCTGACCTATCGCCAAAGATGCATGCACATGCAAGGTTAGATGATCCTACCATTTACAGTTACTTAGATCTGAACTAGGAAGTAAACTTGAATGCAAGTCACTCATGTGGAAAATATAGGTCAAAATGACATAATTTTGCCTGGATGCTGACCTACCACCAAAGATGCATGCACATGCAAGGTTAGATGATTGTACCATGTACAGTTACTTAGATCTGAACTTGGACATAAACTTGAATGTAAGTCAATCATGTGGAAAATATAGGTCAAAGTGACCTAATTTTGCCTGAATGCTAACCTACCCCGAAGATGCATGCATATGCAAGGTTAGATGATCCTACCATTTACAGTTACTTAGATCTGAACTAGGAAGTAAACTTGAATGCAAGTCACTCATGTGGAAAATTTTGCCTGGACACTGACCTACCACCAAAGATGCATGCACATGCAAGGTTAGATGATCCTAACATGTACAGTTACTTAGATCTGAACTTGGACATAAACTTGAATGTAAGTCAATCAGGCGGGAAATATAGGTCAAAGTGACCTAATTTTGCCTGGATGCTGACATACCGCCAAAGATGCATGCACATGCAAGGTAAGATGATTGCACCATGTACAGTTACTTAGATCTGAACTCGGACGTAAACTTGAATGTAAGTCAATCGTGCGGAAAATATAGGTCAAAGTGACCTAATTTTGCCTGGATGCTGACCTACCGCCAAAAATGCATGCACACGCAAGGTTAGATGATCCTACCATGTACAGTTACTGAGATATCAACTTGGACCTAAAATTAAATGAAAGCCAGTCAAGCGGAAAATATAAGTCAAAGAGAACTTATTTTCTTGGAGGCTGTGAGATAGCCCAAGATGCATCTGTACACAAAGTTTGATGACCCTACCCTTCATAGTTACCAAGATATATACCTAAATGTGGACGCAGACGTGGACGAGGACGCTGGGGGTACTCAAATAGTCCTCCTCAACTTCGTAGAGGTGAACTAAAAAGAAGACTTAATTATCAAACCATATTTGTTGGAAATAATTAGATATTAATCATGTTAATAGCTTAATTAGGTCAGTGGACCGTAAACATCACACAGGTAAGTTATTGATGAGTTAATTGGCAGGGTTTTTTTTGCCATGATTTTAGCTTCACTATCGTGTAGTCATGACAGAGCACTGACATCGTGTAATTCGCGATTTATGGGGGTAACATGACAGATATGAATCCTGTGAAGTTTGGATGA
>MJUU01012819.1:0-13194 GCA_002080025.1 Modiolus philippinarum | reverse complement strand
CACTTTCGTAACTTATAAAAATCAAGATATTGAAAATGTTAATGAGTATACATACTTGGGAATCTTATTTAAATCAAATGGTAATTTAACGCATAGTATCTCAGAACTTGTGAAAAAGGCCAAAAAGGCTCTTTACGGCATGAGAAATTACACAAAATGTTTAAATAATTTGCCTGTTAAAGTAACTTGCAATTTATTTGATTTATTAGTGAAACCTATAATGACTTATAACTCTGAAATTACTTTTCAAGATACTTATGCTACATATTATAGAGCTAAAAACAGAGCAAATAGATCTGGTAAAACTGTAAACCAGATAAATTTCATAGATAAGAATCCAATTGAAAATACACATTTGGCATTCTGTAAAAACACTTTAGGTGTTAGAAAGAGTGCTTCCAATTTAGCATGTCGGCTAGAATTGGACAGACTACCTATTGAATCTTACATTAAGACTCAGACCATTTTATACTTCACTAGATTATTCAAGGCAGAGAAATTAAATCCTCTCCTTGAAGAATCTTTTATACTTACTCAAAATCTTGATTCCAGTGGTATTTATACTTGGTATATTTATGCAATGGACATAATCAGAGAATCAGACATTGACATAGATATATTACATTGCAATAATAACAATAAAATAAATTTAAATAGAAAATATATAAAACATACAATTAACTCATTTTATGAAAAATTAATTAATAATAAAATGTCTTCTATTGATGAATCAAGCAAGCTTTTATTATATAAACAACTAAAACCTAACGAAACCCCCAAAAACTATATCTTACCTCTATGAATTCTGAATATAGACGTTTAATCACAAAATTGAGAATAAGTGACCATAATCTTTTGATTGAAAAAGGACGACACCTTAAAATACCAAGAGACCAGAGACTATGTAATTTTTGTAATTTGTTAGAAGACGAAAAACATTTTTTACTCGATTGTAAACATAATTATAATATTAGATCTATATTTTTAGACAATTTAACAAAGGAAAATGATGAATTTAGTAGTTTGTCAACAATAGACAAAATTCTTTATATCTTGAACCCATCTACACCATCCCAAGTAAATAGACTAGGTTCCTTTATCAAAAAGTCACTAGTACTGAGGACAGGGGACTCTTAAATATTTGCTTGTATATATATTGTATTTGTTTGTTTGATATGCCACAAACTGTATAAGTTTAATGACAATAAACTTTGAATTTGAATTGAATTGAATCGTAATGACCATATGCAGAAACCGAATTTACAGCTTGTAAGTCGAAATGACCATATGCAAAAACCAAATTTACAGCTAGTAAGTCGAAATGACCATATGCAAAAACCAAATTTACAGCTAGTAAGTCGTAATGACCATATGCAAAAACCAAATTTACAGCTAGTAAGTCGAAATGACCATATGCAAAATCCAAATTTACAGCTAGTAAGTCGTAATGACCATATGAAAAAACCAAATTTACAGCTAGTAAGTCGAAATGACCATATGTAGAAACTAGATTTACAGCTAGTAAGTCGTAATGGCCATATACAGAAACTAAATTTACAGCTAGTAAGTCGAAATGACCATATACAGAAACTAAATTTACAGCTAGTAAGTCGAAATGACCATATACAGAAACTAAATTTACAGCTAGTAAGTCAAAATGACCATATGCAGAAACTAGATTTACAGCTAGTAAGTCGAAATGACCATATGCAGAAACTAAATTTACAGCTAGTAAGTCGTAATGACCATATGCAAAAATCAAATTTACAGCTAGTAAGTCGAAATGACCATATGCAGAAACTAAATTTACAGCTAGTAAGTCGAAATGACCATATGCAGAAACTAAATTTACAGCTAGTAAGTCGTAAAGACCATATGCAAAAACCAAATTTACAGCTAGTAAGTCGAAATGACCATATGCAGAAACTAAATTTACAGCTAGTAAGTCGAAATGACCATATGCAGAAACTAAATTTACAGCTAGTAAGTTCTGTATACCAACTCGGTCGATGTCACTGGCAGTGGACTGTTAGTCCCCGAGGTTATTCACCAGCCCAGTGGTCAGTACTTCTTTGCTGACCAGAAAGCCGACTTTACTAGAAAACTTGCAATATCTAATTTTTTTGTAAATTTGTTGAAAACTAAGGAGTATCTCCCATATGCAAAGCTCTGCCCTCAGCTGATTATGGCTTTCAAATTGAATCATATTGGTTAATTGCTCTCAGTTTTTTTTTACATATTTGAGCTTTTGTTCCCCCGTATGTTTAGATTGTATCTGCACTGAAGAGACATTAGTTGTCGAAATGGCCATATGCAGAAACTAAATCTACAGTAAGTTCGGTATTTTTTTTTATTTCTTAAGTATCAGATATGTTCAAGATTTAGTTGGAAATTGAACTCTTTATCTGTCTGTTTTGTTATTTATGAATTAGGAATCGACTCGTACATATATTATTGATGCAAAAGGGAGATAACCGACCGATGTTTCTCAATGAGTGAGAAACATCGGTCGGTTATCTCCCTGTACCAAGTTAGTTTTGTATGGTTCAAAGTGGAGATAATTTCAGTTTCAATAGGTATATCAATACCTTCTGGTATCATGTGCGCAATTATTGACTTTCGAACAGGGATCCAGTTTTGAACCCAAAGCTATATTCAGTATTAAGCACTACAACTCCTACGATTGGTGGATAATAAAATTAAATGTTCTAATTAAAATACTATGTCATGTTACAATTCGGTTTATATCAAATCTGATTTCAACAATGTAACCCAGAGGTGATAATTTGACCTTTTATGGGATCTGGTCGACATAAAAATATTTCATTATTTTCAATATACCCCTTTTTGAGCCTCAATTTACACCAAGAATCGCCGAATGACTCCCCATTTTTTATTTTGGAATTCGAAAGATATGTATGAGTACTTGTCATTTTAAGGACCCTCGGGATGAAAAAAGCCTTCGTCTATTTTTAGTTTATCGCTAAACAGGGGAACCCCCTATGGAAAATGCATTGTAAATAATTGCGCACTTGTAACCTTCTTTTGATATTTAAATTAAAGGTATCTCCACTTTAGCCATATGAAACTGACTTAATTGGTACAGGGAGATAACCTACCAATGTTTGTCATTAAAAACCGATTCTGTTCGTCAAAATTTGAGAAAATTTTGTTAAAAACTAAGGAGTGTATCCCTCTTGCATAGCTCTGTCCTTAGCTGATTTTGGCTTTCTATTTAGATTCAATTGGTAATTTGTATTCTATCAGTTTTTACACATATTTTGATTTATGGATTTCCAGATGTTTTGGTTTGATCTGCACTGAAGAGACATAAGATATCGAAATGCGCATATGCAAAAACGAAATTCACAGTAACTTCGGTAATAGGTGTATTATGATGCCATTATTCCAAAAGTACCATGCACTTCTCACGCAGCAGTTTATTTGTAGTGTACTTAAAGTGCTTGTATGTAATGACGCGGTTGTTATTAATAGTTATTAACCTTGACATTGAAAATCAAATTTGACCTATCATAGTGATCATTTCAATATCTAAATAGGCATATTGGATTTATTGTTCCTTTTCAACTTTCCAATTTTGACTTCAGAGATACAGAGAACGTGCTCTGGATATTTATTTTTCCTAACACGTACTTGCAACATTTACACGAAGCTCTTTGTTTTGTCTTTACCATAGTTGTTTACATAAATCAAATTAATGCATTCTTTTGAATATCATGAAATGTTATATTATCGACGTTATCAGTTCGTAATAAAAAATACAGATATAATATAAAATGTTTCTGCAAATGTTTTGCTATTTGAACGGGTTACCCGAGTTTTGAGGTCGCAGCGACTTGAAAATAATTAAATCTCGATGCACTCGTTTGACCAGCTACACATGTAACCAAGCGCATGGAAGAGCAGATAATCCCTCTGAAAAGAAAGAAGACAATGGTCAATTTGTTTTTGTATAAATGAATGGTGTATTTTGTATTAATTTGTTGAAAGAAAATCACACGAATTTATAACGCATTTCCGCATGGCAAATACTTTTTACATTCATATTTCGCACTAGGAAAACCGTATATTATACATGTATATGTATCTGAAAGAAAGAGTTACCGATATGACGTTACTAAGCCCAATCGAGGTAAATGAAATACATTGTTTATTCAGATAAATACTGAAACGCTGTTCAAAAGACGTCATTTGCCAAAATTTGCAGCACTTGTAGAAACACCGTGAAGGTTGAAGTGGTATTAACATGTTTTTTCGTACTTGCATGTAATGGAATATCGTTGGTATATAAACATTACGTAGAATGTTATTGACCTAACATGGTATATAGGTGCAATACATAAGATTAACGGACTTAGTTCACTTACTACCATACTGTGTCGTGTAAACCGACGCATTGAGAAAATTTGTCAAGCAATATGATTCAAATTGAGATTCGTGAGATAATATGTCGAGCGAAGGAGGTAGTTTTTTGTTTGTTTGTTTTTTTTTTGTTTTTTTGTTTTTTTTGTCAAGCGAAGGAGATACCTTGTCCAGCAATACATGACAAATGCATGTCTGTTCTGTCGTAAATTGTCCTGAATACAAATTTTAGGGAAACGCCGATGTCGAGCTTTACAAGGCTCTGCTCGCCGCATTTCCAAAAATATTGGATCATTTCACATGACTCTAATATAAACTTTAAACACATCAAATCACACAACTAAGACACATATATATATGTTATAGGACTACTGGTATTTAACAGTCTGGTAGTTCCATATTCAGATGTATCAAATAGATATTTATACTATCCTCAGTTACATAACAAAGACATATAACTTATGAAATGTTCTCATTTTCTGACTCAATCCGTTATTTTATAGGGAATGGCTTGTTTTCTGCTTTCATATAATATTTGAGAAATATAGTTTCCTTAACGAGAACTGGTTGATTATGAAATTTCTCACATCGAGTTAAATAAATTTTGCAAATGTTTGATAGCGAGGCTTGCCGAGCTTTTAAAAATTTTTAAATTTATTTAACGAGATGTGAGAAATTTCATAATTAACGTGTTTCAAGTTGAGGAAACTGTTTCTCTAATGACAGGCCGAAAAACAACGAGGATCGTGTTCCGAATAAATTTGGCGGGAAAGTTCACGAAACTTGATCTCCTCTAGACAGGAGAACAAATGTTTCCACACCGTTCAGGAAATGTGAAAACTTCGGTATTCTACAGCCGTTGTTTTCATCATCAGCACAACCACTCTGTCTTGAGAATCCTTTTTTAAAATTCAGTTGTATTAAACTGTAATATATCGGTGTATTTCATGATTTTTGTTCTCTATTAGCTTTTATGGACCGATCATTTAACTTAAAGAAAAGGTTAAGGTTTTTTTCTGTTATGTTTTTTTTTGGACATAAAATTTTTTTGTAACCATATCTCTTGTTCCTTCGGTATTCTACAGCGTTGTTTTCATCATCAGCACAACCACTCTGTCTTGAGAATCCCTATTTACAATTCAGTTGTGTTAAACTGTAAAATATCGGTGTATTTCATGATATTTGTTCTCTATCAGCTTTTAGGGACCGACCATTTAACTTGAAAAGGGGGAGGGGGGTTATTGTTTTTTTTTCTGGACAGAATTTTTTTTTGTAACCATATCTCTTTTTCTTTCAGTATTCTACAGCCGTTGTTTTCATCATCAGCACAACCACTCAGTCTTGAGAATCCCTTTGTAAAATTCAGTTGTGTTAAACTGTAATATATCGGTGTATTTCGTGATATTTGTTCTCTATCTGCTTTTAGGGACCCATAATTTAACTTGAATGGGGGGGGGTTATGGTTTTTTCTGGACAATTTTTTTTTCGCGCATCGCGAAAAAAATTATGTTCTTAACTAGCAGAAACAAAATATTTTTTTTAAATAAGCATTATTTTTTTGGCAGAAATTACCCTCTTCNAACTGTAATATATCGGTGTATTTCATGATATTTGTTCTCTATCTGCTTTTAGGGACCCATAATTTAACTTGAATGGGGGGGGTGGGGGGGGTTATGGTTTTTTCTGGACAATTTTTTTTTCGCGCATCGCGAAAAAAATTATTTTCTTAACTAGTAGAAACAAAATATTTTTTTTTTTAATAACCATTATTTTTTTGGCAGAAATTACCCTCTTCAGAATATTCTGTTTCATCCTTTTTACAGCCAAAATATTTTTTTCACATAAAATCAGCTTCATGATATTTTTTTCGAAAAAAACCATAGCCCCCTCCCCTTTTCAGGTTAAATGTTCGGTCCCTTAAACGTTTTTCTGTTAATGGACATAGACATAAGTTGTCGAAATGCGCATATGCAGAAATGTGCAGAAAATAAATTAACAGAAACTTCCGTATTTTGTTATTCGTTTATACTTTCCGGGCATATTTTTTTCCATTTCTCCAAAGTTTTATTCTTCGGGATTAAGTTCTTCAATCATCATCTTGTTTGGGCTCAAAATAGGCAACTTATTGATTGATATATAACACAGCCAAATTTCACGAATCTAAATCTTGAGTCAAATTGCAAAACAATCCGAAACTATTTGAATCACATGATTTATTAATAAAAACTGTACTTATATACATTTTGTGTATTGACTTTTTGACGTCATTTTATAATTCAATCAATTTCGACTTATCTTGTGTTTTTTTTTCCTATCAGAACTAGAAAAAGTTGATTCATAAAAAGTTCCAATATTTATCCGATATTGTTCCACAAATCAACATTGTATTTTAAACGTATACTTTAGGTCGATCGGAATGAAGAGAAGATTAGAATATGATATACATTTCTTTGAAGATAATTTATGGGATTATCGACATTTTGCAAGCACTTGATTTTGTAGAATACAGAGAATATTTAATCAATTTGTATTTTACTTTATTGTTTTATTTTATCACTGCTGCAAGTCCTTCTTTTTTCATATAAAAGGGGAAGGGCATATCATCAAAATATAAGCCTTTAATTCAGTTTGACATACTTTATACGTTATGACGTTTTCTAATAATTTATGACAATTGGAATTTTTATTTTTTGGAATATTGTCGCCATGCTTCTGTATTTCTTTTTTCAAAAGAAAAACAAGAAGGAATTCGCAATGCGTTTCATTTTTATTACATTTTTGTAGTACCGTATTGTCACCTCCGTCTACAGCGTTTTTGTCTTATGAATAATAGTTGCAATGATCCTGAAATAACTGCAATTTTACCAAAATTTTTTCTACCTCCAATTTCTTTATCTTGTCTGAAAATTATCCTAGTATTGGAAGGTGCTATTTCTCGAGCAATAACTAGAAAAATCATTGATTGGAAATACAAACGTGATGGAACACTAAATGTTATAAACTCATTATATAAATTTTCTAAGCGGTTGCAGTACAGTACAAAGGGGCACCAATAAGAAACCAAGGAATAAATCAGTGAATGTTTCTGGGCAAACATGTATAAAATTTAAATGCAGGCAAGAATGCTTTTGCTTTATCACTATCGACCAAGTGCGAATCGACGTGATCATTATGAAAGTCAACACAATATATGCTATTGTTGAAAAAGTCATTATTTCTGTCGTAAACATTATTGATTTTATGACAGTAGTAATTCCTTTATCGGAATCGCATCTATTGTTTAGACTCTGATAATTATCTCATCGATTCGCACTTGGCCTATAGTGTTTATTGTGTATAGAAAGTTGAAAAATTTTACATCTGTTGGTAAACAGTTTTGACATGACCTACTTTCAAATCTTTTAAGCTCACTTGGCTTAAATAATAATATGATCATTTGACGTCCGTCATCTCTCCGTGACCAATTTAAGTTCTTCCCTAAAACTACAAGATCAAGGTAAACCAAGGTTGGCCTAAGTCGTTGTATGTAGTTTTAAAATTATGTTCAATTAGTCCGAGAACTGCTGTTTCTAACAAGAGTTGTCAGAAGACAACATAGCTAGACCGGGAATAGAGTTAAGTCAATGCACAAGAAATGTGACCGTTATACATTTTCCTAATAATTTCAGTGTAACATATGGAAATCACAAAATCTGATTACTCATATGGATTTCTTCTCTATTGTCATATTTTCACGATTTAAATTTACAATTTGTTATATAGTTTAAAAATTTATCGAGAAAGAAATATTTTATGTTAAAAATGTTCAGTACGCCAAAGAGAACATTTTGCTTATCTGTCAAGCTCGCACCTCACCTAAGATGACCACCAGTGGAGAATATAATGTAACGTTGAACCCTTTGTGGTATACTAGTATGTAGCAATGGTCGTCTGCTCTGAAACTATACCCAGTGAAACTTGTTCACATGGGTCATTGGATACATCTTTTTAGAAATTGTACCAGACACGTCCGAGTTCCACCCAAGATGGCGACCAGCAGGAAACGGAGTTTATTAGGGAATCCTATGGGAACACTTCCGGTTGTATCAATAAGCAACTATCGTAACCTCTAGAAAGATTCCGTAAATGCATTTATAGTTGTATACGTTTTCCTGTATTTGCCATTCTCTTTTGTTCCTTGGACATTGTGAATATTAAACAATTTTTAGTGACAAGAATTCTCTACTTTCTGTCCTAACTATATGCACACATAAAATATAAGCTTTCAATGAATATTAATCCCAAAAAAGTTGTGAATCTATTGCCATGGATACTACACATTCGAGTTATGTATTCGTTAAAACAAGTTTTTGTTATTTACAAAATTCTTATAACAGAATGTATAATTTCAGTAAAATTAAATGGCGATTGGGAGAGGGTGAAAAAACACACACACACACACACAAACAAAAAATACAATTCTTTGGCAAAATATATCATTGTAGTAGTCTAATTAATAGATATCAAAATTGAACATACGTTGCAAATTGATGAACAGTTTTGTTTTATTGTGTTTTGTCGCAAATCTCCTTTTTATGCATTTACCGCTTCAGTGTATAAAAAAGTATACAGGATTTGTTCTTACAATTTTCATAACTTATAATTTGCATAGGCTATTGTTTGGTTTGTTGCGCCATAAAACCGGTTTAACACACGATTAATTTTGAAATGCCTGTACTAAGCCAGGACAATGCCTTTTCTGAGTCAGGACCATTCCGGTTGACAATTTTTCCCGGTGGTTTTGTTCCTTAGATTTCGGCTCTTGACAGTTGTGTTCGGTAAATTTGTTATTACCATTGGCGGATCAAAAAGGGGGGGGGGTCCGGGGGTTGAAACCCACCATTTTGGACAGTCATGCATGTTTTAATGAATATCCTGATGTTTTTTTAAGAAATACCCTCCAAAAATTTTGCGTCTCGCTCCGCTGTGGGAAATTTCCTTTCACTTCTTAATTGGACCCCCTTTTCAAGTTCTCTGGATCCGCGCCTGTATTACCCTCGTTTTTCATAGTATAAGGAATTTCTACTATATATATATAGTAAGCTCGGTGTCTTAAAATAAAATAGGAAATGTAGAGTATTTGCCAGTTTAGTTGAGTTTTGAGAAGTAGAGGCTAAAGCAACTATATAAATGCCCTACAGACGGATTGACAGACAGACATATCCACAGACAGACGCAAAGCGATCAATATTTAGTATTTGAGTGTCAGTCCTGGAGTTACAGTCCATTAGGAACTGTTTCAAAAACGTTGTCTGATTTTGCTGTCGTCAAAACTTCAGCTTTGCTATTTGTAATAGTTTTTCATGTGAGGGGGTCATAATCAAGCAAATTAGTCTTTTAAAGGATGAATTTCCATGAAACTATCTAAAAAATATCATTTAATGTTACATTTTAATATTAAAAGCGCGTTGAAGATATCTGATCTTTTTTGTCGGGTATTCGGGAAAATCAACATCCCAAACTTTTTTTCTAGAATCATAGATGGAGTGAAAAGTAGCAGCCGTTTTTTCAATTCAAATACTTCCAATATTAGTCTGATGGCGCTATTGTTTTCTAGGGTATGCTTCATATGTCAACTATGCAAAAGGACAAGTTAAAATATTTTAAAATGTGGCTGCTGTTCTCGTTTTTGCAAATGTATGGCTTTTTTTGTTGATTTTCAGTCTTGACCTTTAACCTCAATTTTCTAAATTCTGCACCACTTCTGCCTTTTACGACAGGGCAAAATAAACACACCAACACTTCTTATACCTTATATATAAAAATCAGCCATGAGGTATGCTGGTCCATAAAAGTTTAAAATTTGGGCTTTTAGTAACTGTACTATTAACCCCGCAAGTGTTTTCTGATTAAGATGTGACATTTTTGGCATGACTGGTCATTGTTATAAGAATGCATAAATTTATAACATTAAAGATAATTCCTTCTCTCATTTTTTGTACCCTGATGTCGTTTAATTTTATATGCTTGAAACGATTTCGAAATCTCGGAATCGATTTAGTGTATATTTTTGTTTGATTTATGCACAAATTCAGTAAAAAATATAGATCGAAAGAAAACGTAAAATACATAGTATTTACTTTTGTAGAAAGGTGAAGAAATAACTAAATACCGAAGTTACTTTGAATTTATTTTCTGCATATGCGCATTTCGACAACTTATGTCTCTTCAGTGCAGATAAAATCTAAACGTTTGGAAAACCATAAATTCAAAGATGTTAAAAAACTGATAGAGAACAAATGACCAATATGATCTAAATGTAAAGCCAAACTAAGCTAAGGACAGAGCTTTGCATGAGGGAGATACTCCTTAGTTTTCAACAAAATTTACAAAAATTTAGATATTGCAAGAAATTGATATTCAAACGAATAAGGGACAAAAATTATGGAATTTCGTTTTACTCGAATAACAGTAAATTTATCTACCCCTTCAATCTACAGCTACACTACAGCACTGTGTTGGACAATTGACTTCCAATATAGCAAGTGCAATAGAACGATCGTTAATACATGTAAATGACATTTCGCTATACCGTCCATTCGTTTTTATCAGCGATATGTACATTTTCTCTTTGATCTTACTGACTGATATTCTCAGTATCTCCGTACTGACCTGATACAAGAAAATATCAGGCAATTGACATCATGACTCTTACGATGTTGCCGATAAAAACAATAATGGTAGTTTTGAAGGTCTCGACAGAAGATATCATTAGTAACACAGCTCGTCCTATCGGACTCGCTGCGATACGGTACTATTTTCTGTCTCGACCTTCAAAACTACCATTATTCTATATATATTCGTGCTAGATTTATGTTTATCCATATGATGCTATTTATAATCATCGTTTAAAGATTACTAATTTCGTTTGAAATCTCTCATAGTTTTGCGTAAGCTAGAAATCAGTATACAGAGATTGAAGTCATTTACAGAAGTCGAAAGTCTCTTTTTTTATCAAAGGTTATTTTAGTCGCAAGTCATACTGCTTCATTCTACTAAATGCTGTGAAAGATGGTTTTATTGTTACATGTATATGCAGTAGTTCTGTTACTGCATATTGCAATATATACGGCCCCGTTATCATTGTGTCGCCTGCGTTCACGCAGTGGCGACATATAGGGATCACTATCCGTCGTCTTGCTTCGACGTCGTCGGCGTCACAAAATTTTCTGTTAAATTTTTCTAAGGAACCATGTATCCGAGCCTTCTACAATTTGGCATAGAGTATCAGTATGGAGACCTTTACCGTGTAACAGAGTTTGGGATCTCTCGCATGCCCACTTCCTGTATGACGGAACTTACAATATTTTTTGTATTAATGCGCAGGCGACACATGTCTTCCTTGGAAGACTTACATGTACTACTAAGTTTAAGATGCTGTTCGAATTTCATAATATGGTTAAGTGTACTTAGTATTCCATTTTATGCTGTGGTACTCAATTTTATGCTTTAGCGTATTTCATTTTATGCTGTGGTTCTGTTAGGACATGCTGAAGTACAATGTTAATGAACTCGCGGCATATAATGAAATTATGTACCTACATGTACTGTATATGATTATACATTTTGTAAGAATAATCTACACCTTGATCGCATCATACGGCTGGATATAACTCTTTTCATCGCAGTGAAAAATCTTCATATTTTGACATTTAAGTGTTACTATTTTGCTTCATTTATTTGGAAAAACAGAAATAGTTTTTGCGATTTACTTTTAAATCAAGAAAGCGCATTAACATTGATTGTGTGAAAGTTTTTCTTTTCTTTTAGTCAGATATTGAAGTTTACGACTTCGTTAATCAAATTAATGGCATGATGTAGCACTGTTATGTACGCAGTTCACAAGATTCCTTTGAAACGAGCAAATATAACTCCTCTTAATAGAATTATAACAATCTTTGTGGACAGCTAATATTTTGATCAACGGCACTTAACGACCCAGCACTTGTTAGAACCTACAATTAGACTTTTTGATACATATTTTAATGTTATCGGTTTTGTTTTTTACTTGAAAATACGAATTAGCGAACAGCATAAAAAAATAAATGGAGCTTGTCGCTAACGCTAAACGCTTCATATTTAATTCAGAGCAAATGTATATTGGTAATTGTTTTATCTTAGATTTATATCGAGATTTTGGTCAATACTAGTATCAAAGCTAATAGAATTTGCTTCATTGTAAGTGATTCTGGTCGGGTTTCCAGAAATATCATTCTTATATGTCAGACACAATTTTGCTTTTTCGCGTTATTTTGTTATAAGTTTGGAATTCAAATTGGGATTGAAAGATTCTAGTGTCGTTAAAAGACGTTAGTGAAAATCAAATTCACTTTTCCCACGCAAATACTCAAAGGTACAAGCAAAATTTGATACTTCGGAAACAAGTCACAGCTGCAGTATTAAACGAGAGTTTAAAACCATTCAGCTTGAGAAAAGAGAGAAGTTAACTACTGTGGGTTTAACCAATCTTTCTTCTTAATGTATATAAAACTACGAAATCTAAGCACGTCTGATACGCATTGGCCTATCCTGTACACATATTTTATACTAAGTGACAGTATTGTATGGTCAATTACATTCTTTTATTGATATACCACCGTCGATGAATGTTTCTACATGCCCTGACCTTATGACATGAAAAAAATCATAATAATTATAAACAAAGCCTTTGCTTTTACTGTATATTGGGATATCAAATCGATAGATGTCGGTGATATCTGTTTCACTATTTTTATGATGGGTCTTGGTATTGATAAAGAAGCTTAATTTTGA
>MJUU01012816.1:6602-18315 GCA_002080025.1 Modiolus philippinarum | reverse complement strand
GACATAGTATTTTATTTTAAAACATTTAATTTTATTATCCACCAATCGCAGGACTTGTAGTGCTTAATACTGAATACAGCTTTGGGTTCAAAACTGGAACCCTGTTCGAAAGTCAATAATTGCGCACATGATACCTACTCCATGATCTTTATGTACAATTCTTATCCGTACGCTTTTGAATGATTTTTGTCTAGGCTGAACACTACATTATCAAGACTATTGATTTTCTTGTTGTGTATGGCGGACGTTGTTGTTTAGCAGGTGGTTAATCAGCCAATAGAATCCAAGTTTACATCGTATATACGCACTTATTTATCGTTCTAAGTTTGGAATGAATAATTTGTACAAAATATATTAAGCATAGAAACAAGATTTCACATCTGATCATTTTTGTCATAAAGAAATGATAAACGAGATAAAATCTTAAATTTAAATATATAGTGTTATTGTAGCTTCCATTTAATATTTTATTGAAGAGAAATTTTCGACATTCAGTTTGCATGTGTTTGCTCAAAAACGATTTCACTGAGATAAACAATGCGTGTCAAATTTATGAGATAAACAATGCGTGTCAAATTTATAAGATATCGCCGACCTTCTATATGTCGGTAACTATAGCCGTGTTACCGTTAAAAGTACAAATCTCGGATCTTTTATCAAATTTTGCAGGAAATGAAAAAAAAAGTATAATGTACACGACATACGAAATTTTACAAAATTTAACATTTTACCAAATATAACATTTCATATCAACAAGTTAAACTTACCTGATATGTTAACTTTATTGATATCTTTCCGGTTTTGGTCATATCTCGCTCAAACGCTTAACTACCACCTATATCAGTGTCAATAAAGCGCTTGAACTCGTCTTTTCCGGCGAAATCCAAGCTGGTCGTGTTTTTCGCTCTCCCGTAATCTTCACTTTAAGTGTTTTATGTTTAAAATACTTTCGCAATTTTCCTCCAAATGGCAGGAGCCTTGTTGCACGGTTCTATTAGCGAGGAAGAAGCTATGGACGAAGGGACCAGTCGTCGCAGTTTGTCAACAGACGCTTACGAAGTATCAAATATGGCGGCACGTACTCGTTCTTCAAGTTCATCTTCTTCGAAAAAGACTAGACGTAGTTCGAAAAAGAAAGATAAAATGGATGTTCTAGAGCAAAAATTGGAAAACAGACTTTCAACTTTTGATGCAAAGTTAGATAAGATTTTTGATTTTATGACCTCAAATATGTTTCGTATGCAAAACCCTGTCACTTCAGGTAAACAGATTATACAGGCTACAGTACATCAGGATAGCGGCTTTTCAGGAGTGCGCAGACCTTTCGTACAATTGCCTTGTGACATAATCCTATAGACAGTGAAATAACGGCAGTAGAATACCGAAGGAACAAAGGAGTGAAATTTACAAAAATCGAAGTCCAAAGACATGGCAAAAACGTGAACACAGAAAACAATGACGTTAAACACAGAAAATAATGACGTTACACAGATACAAAGCACAGAAACAGAAATCACAACATTCAAAACAAAGGCACTCACAGTGTGAACTCCAGCGTAAGCATGTCCTGCTCTGTTAACGGTATCCGTCACACTGAAACAGATGAAAATTGTCAGGCAGAACAGGATGTCATGTCTCTAGCTCCAGGTCATTCAGAGAGACAAGACATTGGATTGTATTCAGATGATATTTCTTCAGCGAGAAGTGGCTCTGAAAAACAATAAAACAGTTGCTAGATTTTACAAATATTTGAAGTGTAATACTAATGAGAAGGAAAGTAAATACACTACAACTGGCAATTTCAAATTTTTATTTGGTGATGATGCCAAAACTAAGTCTGTCAAAAACTCTATTGGTATAGTACTTGATGATAGTCGAAGTTGAAGTTTTATCTGGATCATGACATTTTGAGAACCCAGGTAGATTAACAGCTTACAATGAAGAGTACAAAGCTTGTTTCCCGATACACGATAGTACAGAGAAACATTTAGATGGTCCAAGTCTAGATAATTTTACTGCAGATTTACTTGTTAATAACATGGATCCAAAGCTTTTACAGAAGATAGTAAGAAAAAGACTTTGTATTCACCGTTTTTAAAATCTGTTGAAAAACTAAGTAGTCTTGCTTTTCAAAGGCAAGCCGCAACTAAAATGGGCATAGTAGCAACAGCCTACATACAACAAGCTCTTGGTTCATTATTTGAGACTTTGTCAGATAAAGATGTAAACTATGATAGAGCATTACAAGTTAGAGACATTTTTGCAATGTCTACAAAAACAGTTGACCAAGTGGCACGTTCAGGTGCTTTTCACCATTTGATAAGACGAAAGGCCGTCATGGAAGACACAAGCCTTAACGATATTAAAGAACTTAAAACTCTATTGCTCTCTTTACCTTTGTCAAGTAGTGGTTTTTTGGAAACAAGTTTGAGCAAACTCTCAAGAATAAAATAGAGAAAGACAAACAACTAAAAGAACTACTGCCAGAGTTGAATACAGAAAACAAAAATTTCCTAAACAAAAATTAATGAACCTGTTAAAAGGAAAAATACTGGTTTCAATGATTGGACAAGTAAACGTCCTAAAGTTAACAATAATGCTAATTCTTCGAAACCAACACCTGGTAACAATCGTTCTATACAGAGAACAAGTACCGTATCCAGAACTGATAAAAGTGAAAAAACTGAAAAGGGCAATTCTGTTAATTTTCGTGCCTCATATAGCAACCAGTCAAAGTTCCAGCAGAAAAAATGCGTGTTGTTCGGAGATACATGTTGGGGGTCGTCGGATTTATTTACTAGAAAATTGGAAAAAATAACCGACGAACAATGGGTTCTTTCCATAGTGAAAGACGGCTACAATTTCTAGAAATTCAAAAAATACAGGAATAAAATACACTTCTGTACCTGCAAAAAATCAGGATATTATAGATACAGAAATAAAAGATCTTTTTACAAAAATGTGCTGTAGAATCTGTTTCTCAGAGCGATATTCAAAACGGTTTTTACAGCACATTATTTCTGGTCCCAAAGAAAACAGGAGACTTGAGACCAGTAATCAATTTAAACCCCTCAACAAGTATCTCAGAAAACAACACATCAAAATAGATTCTCTGTCAACTGTTCTAAAATCTAGTGAAACAAGGAGATTGGGCAATCAGTCTAGATCTAAAAGACGCTTATTTACACATTCCAATCTATCAAACTCACAAGAAATACCTGAGATTTACTCTGAAAAACGGGGATCCTCTCCAGTTTAAAGCCTTACCGCTTGGCCCAACGTCTCTGCCTCGAGTTTTCACAAAGGTAGTTGCAGTTATAGCAGCTCATCTAAGATCAAGAGACATAAGGCTGGTGGTTTATCTAAACGACTGGTTCATTCTGAATCGGGCAAAATGTCAGTTGATCTTGGATCGGGAAATAGTTTTCAATCTTTGTGTCAAACTAGGCTTTATTATAAATCTGAAAAAAATCCAAACTGACTCCATGTCAACACATAACATACTTAGGAGCACTATTTAATTTAGATCAGGGAATAGTGTTACCAACTCCAGAAAGAGTAACAAAATTATTACCAGCAGTAAATGCTATGATGAAACAACAATGTCATGCATTGGCACAAGATTTTTTTACATCTTCTTGGAATAATGGCATCGTGTATAGAAATAATTACCAATGCCAGGTTACACATGAGACCCATTCAGATTCACCTTCTCCAAGTTTTGAAGTCCTGTTTCACAGAATTTGGTTTTCAAAGTCCCAAATACTCTTCAGCTAAAATGCCATTTGAAATGGTGGTTAGATTTAGCCAACATTACAAAGGGCAGATCTTTACAACATTGGGAAGCCCAAGTCAGCATAACAACAGATTCTTTAACGTCTGTGGGTTAGGGTGGTCACATGGGGACTCAGATAGCGCAGGGAGTGTGGACAGAAACCGAGAAACAACTACACATAAACTGCTTAGAGATGGAAGCAGTGTTACGAACAATCAAGTTTTTCCTGCCTCACTTGAAAGGGATGAATGTTCTAATTCGCTGCGACAATTCAACAGTCGTTCAGTATATAAACAAACAGGGGGGGAACAATTCTGTACCCCTTTGTCTGAAAACTTGGGAGTTGTGGAATCTTGCAATAGAACACCAATTGCAACTAAGCAAATAGCATACTAGCAGACCTGCTATCAAGAACCAAAATCAGACACACAGAATGGTCTCTAAAAAACAATACATGTAGTACAGTAAATATTTTTGAAACTAGGAACACCAATGATAGATCTATTTGCATCAGTTCACAATCGACAAACTCAAATATTTTGTTGTCGGTTTCCAAGCAATCAAGCATATGCTCTGGATGCCCTATCAATACCATGGCAGAACCTACCGGTATTCAGGTATGCGTACCCTCCAATATGCCTAATTCCAAAAATTCGTCAACACATGTCTCAATTCAAGTGTCAAATAATACTAGTTGCTCCACATTGGCCAAAAAGGCACTGGTATTCAGACCTGCCAAAACTGATCGTAACTTCCAGTTCTAAACAATCTTCTGCATCAGCCAAACACAGAGATTTATCATCCCAACCCAGAAATATTCCATCTTACTGCATGGCCTCTATCAACAGAGTTTTCAAAAAGAGAGCCTTTTCTAAATACACTAGAAAACTACTATCAGCCTCATGAAGATCAGGAAAACAAAAAGATCATTCTTGCAAATTCAAAAGATTCAGTAGCTGGTGTAGTGAAAGAGAAATTGATCCCTATTTTGCCTCTGTAACAGACACAGCAGATTTTTTAACAAGTCTGTATACCAGTGGCCTTCAATATAGAACAATAGCAGGTTACAGGTCCATACTGTCTACAGTTTTACGTCAGGTAGAAAAAAAAATTCCTGTAGGACAACATACATACATTATTCGCCTATTAAAAGGTGTTTTTAATTCTAGACCACCTGAGGTGAAACTGTGGCCAGAATGGGACCTTTTAAAGGTTTTAGATATGTTAGAAAAAAGTCCCTTTGAACCTTTAAAAACTTCAAATTTAAAATATGTTACTGGAAAACAGTTTTCATAATTGCAATTACTATTTATAGACGCTGTAGTGACCTCCATTCTCTTTGAATATGTGATGGTAATATTTCAGTTCTACATACAGGTGTATTTTTTATCAAAGCAGGATCGTCCTGGACATATTGGTTCCAAATCTTTGTACCTGGTTTTAAAGACAACAAATTATTGGACCCGAAACAAGCACTGGTGTATTATCTCAAAATGACAGATAATTTTGGCAGTGTTGATCGAAGCAATAACAAGCTATTTTACCTTTGAGCAATCTCCACAATCCAGTTTTATGTCAAACAATTTCCAATTGGATTGTAAGTTCTATACAATTACCATACAAAGACAAGAAAAAATGTGTGAAAGATCACTCAACTAGAGCTATTGGTCCCTCATGGACCCTTTTTAAAGGATCGTCTATGAAAGCGATAATGGAAGCAGTAGACTGGAGTAGCGAGTCCATCTTCATAAAGTTTTATTTGGGAAACTTGGAACCTAGTTTTTTTTATCAAATAATTAGAAAAAAAATACATATACTTAAGAAAAAACTTTGTATAGTGTACAGTGCATATGAATCCTCTTTTCCGACGAGATGCTATTTGTTGATTTTAACTTTAGTTTGGATGAAGTATGAACAAATGTATAAGTAGACTTAATTCTGTGTGAATGTGATGAGATGAATTTTGTAGAGTGTAAATATGTACAGAAAAAAATGAACAATTTCAAGAAGAAATTACAACCAACCACAGACAGCAATGCTTAGAAATCTGTGTGCATCCATAAAGAAAACATATCAGGTAAGTTTAACTTATTGATATAAAATTGATCAATTTGATCAGAAATTGGTATTTTGTGAACATAGTTAAACTTACCTGATCAATTACTCTCCTCCTCCCTTAGTAATCTCTTCAAGTGAAGTCAGCATGGATTTCGCTAAAATAATTGGTGTTCAAGCGTTTTACTGACACTGATATAGATGGTAGTTTTAAGATAAGGTAAGCGTTTGAGCGCGATATGACCAAATACCGGAAAGGTAACCATAAAGTAAACATATCAGTTAAGTTAACTATGTTAACAAAATTCCAATTTGTGAACAAATTGATCAATTTTTGTGATAGGTTTTCAGAATTGTTAACTCCATATTTCCCAGGTAAAATATTCGTTACATTTACCCTATGTCATAATTTCTTGAACATAACATAAAACATATATAGACAAAATCCCAAGATAATTGAAAATTAATTGAACTCGAACTTTTAAAAAAAAATGTTATATCCTAGAATGCTATGTCTTAACTTTAAAGAAAAAAAAAAACACCGACAGTAGAATATCGAAGGAACAAAGCACAAGATTACACAAATCAAAGTCCAGAGACAAGGCAAAAGCAAGAACACCAAAAGACGGAAGACCAAAGACACCACATGCCCACAAAACACACGAACATTACATATTTTACGAAAGGATATGGAGTAAATGAACATGAGACCATAACACATATGTTGACTCCAACTGCAACAATTTTAATGAGCTGTATATACAACACAAAAAACTAAAGCACTAACAGTGTGAACTCTCAATAAACAAGAGTGACATCAGGTGCTCCGGAAGGGTAAGCATGTCCTGCTCTGTGCACAGCATCCATCACACTGTCAGTGGGCCAATCCAGGGTAAAGTCAAAACCGGTAATGTCAAATCCAGGAAGACGCGAATCTAGCTGAAAATGTCAGTTTTTATTTGTGACACTGACATTTCATATCTATCTATGATGTCGTGGTGACGGCCATGGAATTTCTGAAGGGACGAAAGTAACAAAGGCTGAACATATCCCTGACTCAGCAGTTTTTGTGACAGTGCTTTTGCTCTTTCCACAAAGTCACTGTATGTACTGCACGCTCTACAGTAACGAATTAATTGTGAAATATATACTCCATATGCTGGGGATGCAGGTATATTGCTGCAGAGAAAGGGAAAGGTCACAATTGGAAAGTCAAAATCATCACTTTTGTCATATAATCTAGGTTTCATACGTCCATGTTCGTCAATGTATAACAAAAGGTCAAAGTATGAAGCAGAATCGGATGTATCTGTTGTCTCTTTAATTTCAAGTTCATTGGGGTAGATACGATGTAAATATTCTTTAAATCTTGGGTTGTTAAGAGAAAGTACATCGTCTATATATCTGAAGCTGAAATTAAAAGTCTGGGCTAGTTGTTTTTGTTTCTGTTGTATCAGTCCTTGTAAAAACTTTGCTTCATACGAAAAAGGGAAAAGGTCAGCCAAAAGTGGCGCACAACTTGTTCCCATAGGAATCCATATTGTCTGTTGAAAAACACGGCCTCCACATTCAACAAAAAATTAAACGAAAAAAAAATTCAAGCATCTTAATCACGTCATTTTCACTGTATTTCTTGTTTGACTCAGTGTGGTTCTTTACAAAATATGTTTTATCTTTTCCTATTACCAGATAGGAATACCTGCGTTCTCCGTTTTTGGTACAGAAACATTGATGTATGAGATCGGAAATTACTGTTTTAAGTTTATTATGGGGATGGGTGATAGAAAGGGTACAAAAATCCAAAGTTTGAATGCTATTGCAGTATGCGAGACTATTTGAGGTGAGCTGTTCAAGGAGATCTTTGGAATTTTTAAGAATCCACATCTGATTAACGCCGCTCTTGGAATAGGCTTTTCCGCAGTAGCTTTTTAGACCATCTCTAACTGCAGTCAGTAAAGTGGTAAGGAGTTTGGATAATGGCTTAGTGGTGCATCTGGCAGATCCTGCAATGAATCTTTGTTTGTAGGGATTCTTGTGAAGCTTAGGCACCCAGTAAATATAAGGGAGATAACTGTTATTCTCATCAACTTTGATACCGAATGATGCTAACACAGAAGTGTGATTTGTGATTATCTCGTCCCTTGATAATGTAGTAGGGGAATAAGTAGGATTGCCAGATGAAGTGTCATTTGCTATTAAAAACTGTCATTATTATTCCAAAAAGGTAAACTAAAAGTAACTCATCTTAGTAAAATTATAATTTTCCAAACAAAATACATTTCTCATATTGATAACAACGGTGAGTTTCTGTAAAGCGCAAGGTAAAATTTTCATTTCAGACGAGTCTGACCACAGGGCTGGTGAATACTCTCGAGTAACTCTGTTCCTCTAGCAGTGGCATCGACCCAATGGCTTCAAAATAAAAAATACCAATGTTGCATGATAAAAAGCAAAAATACGTTGTGCTGTACGCGTGTTTCAAGCAGTAACCTCTAATCAACAGCATTGATTTAGTTTATGATGAGATTTTATAAATCTTCACCATTAATTACATTTGTTTTGTTTATGTGTGGTGTCCGTTGTAATAATTGGAACTAGCATGATTATATAGGCTTTACCTGATGTCTTATCCAAATTTTCTTTGGAAAGGGGTCTGAAATAGGGTGTTATGGACAAAAGAGCATTTGGTTGCCATGGAAACCAAAGCAGGAACCCCATTTAGCTTTATAAAGTTTAAGGTTAAGTTAAAGTAAGCATAAGCAAAGGAACACAAAATGAAACGACAGATAGGGGAAATTCTAAAATAAAAAATCAAAAACATCTAAATTAATATCCCACACGAATATGACACCAAGATTTATGAACTCTTTAGTTTTTGAAGGCAGAAATGCGGTATTGATTTATGAACTCTTTAGTTTTCGAAGGCAGTTAGCCGTATTGACTTGATACTTTTACTTATTGAAGTAAATTTATATACTTCCCAAAAGCAAACTATCTATAAAATTGAAGTGTACATGTACTTATAATTTTCCCCGCATGACCAATCTGTAATTAAATTTTAATTGACGGAAAATAATTTACCTGGAGCGCTACAAATAGATCAAACATTAATCAGTGTTAATTAATTAGTGATTCCCTCTCAAAAGCTTGATGTATTGATATTTTCTCATCGTAAAAGAGCTAATTCACGAATTGAGACAGCATGACAAAGACAAACGAAATATACAAAAATGAACAAAAACACCACAAACCTTAAACACGAGTCCTTGTTTGTCAATCCGGTAATGAATGGGTTGTAAAACAGAGACGCCATATATCGGGGATATGGGAATGCTACTGCTCACTTGAGGAATAATCACTTTTTAGCTCACCTGGCCAAAGGCCATGTGAGCTTTTGCCATCACTCGGCGTCCGTCGTCCGTCCGTCCGTCCGTTAACTTTTGTTCAAAAATCTTCTCCTCTGAAACTACTGGGTCAATGCTAACCAAACTTGACCTGAATCATCACCAGGGTATGCACTTTCAGTTTGTGATTTTTAGACCAAACAACATGGCCGCTGTTGCTAAAAATAGAACATAGGGGTAAATTGCTGTTTTTGTAAATTACTCAAAAACCATTACAGATATCAAAAATCTGACATGGGATAAAAATAATCAGCATGATGAGATCTGCCCACTGTGGAATTTTGAAGAAAATCCGAAAACCCATCTAAGAGTTATAGCCCTTTTTCCGTAAAATTTTCAAAATTTTAGCATTTTTTATTTTTTATTTTTTTATTTTTTATTTCAAAAAGTGTAACAGATAGAGGTCAAGTGTAAATTGCAAAAATGTTCAGCATATCAAGATCTAAACCTAGACCCAACCTAAAATTTTGAAGAAAATTTATAAACCTTTGTAGGAGTTATTGCCCTTTTTTCACCAAATTTTTAAAATATTCGTATTTTTCGATTTTATTTCCAAAACTATAGAAGATAAAGATTAAGTGTAAAATTTTGAAATGTTTGGCATGCTGAGGTGACTTTAAAACTGGTATTGAAAATAGTTCTTTAACCGCCATTTTCAAGATGGCCGCCAAAAAAGGCGGGAAAATTCAACATTGTCCGATTTCAATGAAATTTGGTTTCCAAATAGATATTGATGTTGCAACTTCAAAACTGATGTCAAAAATTATTGTTCGTTAACCACCATTTTCAAAATGGCCGCCAAAAAAGGCGGGAAAATTCAATATTGTCAAATTTCAATGAAATTTGGTTTCCAAATAGATATTGATGTTGCGACTTCAAAACCTGTGTTGAAAATTGTTCGTTGACCGCCATTTTCAAAATGGCCGCCAAAAAAGGCGTGAAAATTCAACATTGTTGGATTTCAATGAAATTTGGTTTCCAAGTGGGTATTGATGTTGCAACTTAAAAACTGATGTCAAAAATTGTTCGTTGACCACCATTTTCAAAATGGCCGCCAAAAAAGGCGGGAAAATTCAAAATTGTCCAGTTTCAATGAAAGGACAAGGTGCGATAAGGGGTTAATTTGGCCCAAGATTCCAGTGAATTTCAAAGTTGCATCTCCAGATTTTCTTTCATGTGCGTTTCAAAGTTCATATCCCATTTAAAGAAAAAATACAAAAGTTAGAACCAATGACGTCACAATAGGTACAGTTCTGACGTCATGAAAAGGCTACTTTTGAGCATTTTCATAGAAATAAACCAAATTTGTCAGATTTCCGAACAGTTTTCCTAACCGGAAATATCGAGCACATTCAAGAACCAATTAAATAATTTACCAACATATTGGTTCAAATAAATTGAACCTCTGATATAAATATTTTTGTGGTTCTTGCATGTGCACTATATTACCTATGCAGAAAAAGTAGTCAAAATATCAGTGTGAAATCAACAAAAAATGCCTCATCTTTACCTAGCACCAAATATAAATATTTTCTTGTTTCAGTAAAAATGACTTTGACTTGTCATATGGGATAGTACTACAGAGTGTAGAAAAACTAAATGTTTTGACACCTTTGGTATGGCTTAATAAGTTCATTTGAAGATAGATATTTCACAATCAATGAATAATTCTGTACCGGGTGTGTCTTGTAACTTTAACCTGACACATACAAATAACATAATACAATAAAGAAAACAAACGAAATCTGTACATCGCCATCAATTGAATTAAAGTATATTTACCATACGTCATTGCCAAACGGCATCTAACGTTATTTATTGAAAGTATTTATATTTTAATGTTTTTATTAAGTGTATTGAACTTCTGTTGAATAACAAATGATAAACATTTATCTGGATTACGTAAGAATACTTACAATTGTATGTTTCTGTTGTAAAGGCAAAACTATTAAGTTTTTGAGTTCTCAGAATTTAACATAAAACGGGAAATTTAATAAGGTTTCATTTAAAAAAAATATATATATAAAATGCAAGGTTAAGGGTGAGGGAGGGAAGGTAGTATTTGTATTTGTTATTGCAAGTGTACGCCTGCCTATTAGGACAGATCATTTGATTCTCAAACTTTTCATCTCGGAATGATTATAACCCATTAAATGCATTTCAGTGACATTTACTTCTAATGTCCAAATCATGCGTATCACATTAATTAAAGATCCCCCAGATCTTTCATTTTAATGGACCATTGGATTAACGCCCTCCATATTGTTACTGCTCCTTATAGAGCTCAATTTTATCCCTTTGCTAGTGGTCTATGATATAAATTAATGGTATCTCTTTAGTTTAATCGTGTTGACAGTCCAAAATATCTTCTTTTGTACATGTAGTATTTTTGCATGTACATTGTTCGTGAATGTTGTATTGTTATTTCTTTATCAGAAAGTTGCAATATCTAATAAGTTAAAAAGTCAATATTATTGGC
>MJUU01012815.1:5818-24833 GCA_002080025.1 Modiolus philippinarum | reverse complement strand
CCCTATAATATACATTCAAAGATCTTCTTCTCAGAAACTACTGATCCAGTTAGATCCAAACTAAGCCACAGTGGTCCTTAGGAGGTCCCATCCAAAAAAAAATGTATCTGGCAGGTCCATACCTCATCCAAGATGACCACCATCTGCAACATAGTTTTTACATTGGCCCTTTTGATTTTAAGGGGAACCTCTGTCCAAATTTTTGAATTTTTAATTGAATTGTGGTCTGAATGTTTCTACTTCAGCATTATGTATTACATTGATTATAAGGGGAACCCCTGCCCAAATCTTTTTTTGAATTTTGTTCTGTTATGGGTTGTAATGGATGGTTGATCTTTCAGTTGCCATGGAAACCAAACAAGAATACTGTAATTCTTTATAAAAAAGTATTCTGCTAAATTTTATGTTTTGTTTTTCCTATTGGAAATGCCTTTTATCTATGTCAGCCATGGTCCAGGTGAGCGATACAGGCTCTTGAGAGCCTCTTGTTTACTAAATACTTGGTTGATCTTTTCTTTTTACCGTATATAACCTTTCAATAGCAATTGCATTTGAGTAACTACGGGGCATTACTGCAATAAATGGCGTGGTTTTGCGTGCCCGAATACCGTTTTTTTAAACGCCTGTGTCAAGTTTGGGCCGTTGCAGTCTACAGTTTTCCTGTGGATTTCCGTCTGTTTTGTGTTTTTGCCTCTTGGACTCTGAGTCATGGCTGATCTGTTCCTCGATTTTGTTCCTATCCCCATTGAGAATGCTCGCTAAAAAGGGAAGCTGAAATATTTGGACGAAGTCAATTATTCTGTATATCTGAGACTAGCCATTTCAATTGTGCTGTGCATTGCAGCCGCCAACTATATACAGTACATTGTCACTGCTTATAGAATCAAAAGAAAATTTTACATAGCCTTTATTAAAAGTCGGTTTATCAGTAGAAAGTCGACATCGTTTTACTTCATACTGATGTAGCAAAAGGCGTCAAACGATGTAGAATGTATTGGAAAAGCCTTTCACAGCTTATTGACATTAGTGTATACGAACAGTGTCAATGTATTAAGTCGTATCTATGAAGTCAAAAATACTTTGTTGTCCGTATTCTCGGTGTTTTTTAGTAAGTTAGATTGGACACAACTGGAAATGTCCGTCACCGTTTCTTCTAGATTTCAAAGATATAAAAAGCATTGAAACGTGCAATACTTTTAATACATATTAGTGTAACCCATGTCACTAGAATAGTCGCAGAATATTATGGTGTATAAGTTAAAGAGTTCTTTGTTAACTCTTAGCTGTTCAAAATTTTAGATTGTCGTCGTAGTCGGCATCTATTAACAGACACAAAACTACTCAAAGATCTACTTCCAGTTTCCTATGCTAGACTAAAATTACATGAATTATCAGAGCCTTAAAAAGGAGTAAGATATTCTTTATCTTCCTCCTTTACAACACTGTTATTGAAATTTCCAAGACACATTTAAGTTCTTTAATAGATATCATTCCTTGTGGAATATTTTGAAGCTTAGGCCGAAACTATGATTCAAGATTGTTTTACGTAATTTTTTTCGGCACAAAGACCTTTTGTTAATACCGTTGAGTTTCTACAGGAAATTACCACAGGAAGGATATGTTTAATGCTTCAGAAAAATGGTTTGACCGACCATTTGTTTTGAAATGCCTGTACCAAGTCAAGACCATTGTTATGTCCCCCAAACGAAGTTTGGGAGACATATTGTGTTTACTCCGTTTCTTATTATTAAGTCTCCCAAACGAAGTTTTGGGGAGACTTATTGTTTTTACTCAATTCTTATTTTTTTTCTTGTTCTTCTTCTTCTCTTTCCGCCAAAAATTTGTCCGACCATTTTCTCAAAGACTAATTGTCGGATCTTGACCAAACTTCACATGATGATAGACCCTTATCCCATAAGATGCAATGGGGTCTAGCATTTTCCAAATGGCACCGGTTGTCATGGAAATGGCAAAAAAAGGCGGGAAAATCAAAGTGCTCCCAATTGGATGAAAATTTACAAGAAAGTTGCTTAGGACATGAGGAATAGGTTTCCGGTGTCAAAGACTTCAAAATGGCACCCGTTGCCATGGAAACGGCAAAAAAGGCGGCAAAATCAAAGTGCTAAGAATTGGATGTAAATTTATAGGATGGTTGTTTAAGACATGAGGAATTGGTTTCTGGTCGCCAAGACTTCAAAATGGCAACCGTTGCCATGGAAACAGAAGAAGGTGGGAAAATTAAAAGTGTTCAGAATTGAATGAAACTCTACAGACAGGTTGCCTACGATGCGTGGAAGTGATTTTTTAGACCAGATTTCTGATTTGGGGGTTCGTTTGGGAGACTTTTGTATCAGCATCCTGATACAGTTATAAATTTTTTTTTGTTTTTTTTGTTTTTTTTTCTTCTTCTTCCGCTCAATTCTTGTCCGACATGTTTCTAGGAAACTATAGGACCAAACTTCATGAAAATTCATAGGGATGTGGGCCTACATGAGTAGATGTGCACGCAACTGTCGAAAATTGGCCGCCGTTGCCATGGAAACGGAAAAAAGGCGGGAACATTCAAAGTGCTCTGATTTGGATGAAAATTTACAGGTAAGTTGTTTTGCATGTGTAGAATTGATTTTTAGCCTTAACTTTTTCAAAATGGCGACTGTTGTCATGGAAATGAAAAAAGGCGGGAAAATTCAAAGTGCTCCGATTTGGATGAAATTTTACAGAAAGGTTGCATGACATGTGTACTAATGATTTTTAGCCTCATTATTTTCAAAATGGCGTCCGTTGCTATGGAAACGAAAAAAAGCGGGAAAATTTTAAATGGTCGGATTTGGATGAAATTTTACAGGAAGGTTGCCTGGCATGTGAAAAAATAATTTTTTTAAAATGGCAGCCGTAACCATGGAAACAGATAATAGTTGGGAAAATTTCCATTGCTCTAATTTGCATTAAATTTTACAAGAACGTTGTCTGGCATGTGTAGAAATGAATGTTTAGCATTAGAAATCTCATTAAAGCTGCTGTTGCCATGGAAACTTTGTGGAAAACTTTAACAGTGTTCGTTTGGGGGACATCTGTAATGCTCTGCGTTACAATAATAAATATTTTGTTTTGAAATGCCTGTACCAAGTCAGGACCATTGTTTATGAAATTTTGTCGGTGGTTTTGCTCCTGCTTTGTCTTTTAACCCTTTGGATTTCGGCTCTTGACAATTTTTTCCCTCGTTTGATGGATATCCTATTCCATGTAATTTTTTTCTCACATTCTAATTGTATTACAGCAATTATTTTTAACAGCACAAAAGAAACAACCCCTTTGCAAAATGGTATCCTAAAAACGCATTCTATTCACTTAGTTGCACTACTCCAAATGGCCATCCTATAATCTCGTTGATTTTATATATTTGTCTGTTTTGTCGTCATATTTGTAGGTTGTCGGCATAAGCATTTGTGTCCATGTCTTAAATATTTACTCTTAAAAACGTTGCCAAAAAAAAACAGACCTCATGAAGATTGTTTTTGAAAGATGAAACATTTATCGTTGATCGGAAATGTAAGATTATAGTCACAGCATATCCATCATCTGTAGGATATATGCGTGTCAAATTATTTCAGATATTTATGTTTCAAATGAAAATAATATTTTTATATCTCTAATCTTAATCTCAGACATGTTACTGTCGTTGTGGGAATTTAAATATTTTAAAAAGAAATATGGAACGTTTAAATAGCACCAATTTTTAACAAGAAAAGCAAAGGTAACCCATTTTTTTTATTCTGCAATTTGTGATATTTCAATACCGACAAGTTATAAGTAGGATCCATGGTGTTGAAATTCGGTTTCATTTATTTTTAGAATGGAAATGCCTTAATGAATAATTGCCCATTTGTAGACTACTTTGAACCAGACTTTTTCATATTTTCGAAGATTGAAGTTTACTTTATATTGTATCAAACTATTAGAATTTATTTTAAGGTATAATTCAGCATAAATAAAAGTATGAAAACTTTGTAACGTTGTATCTATGGTCTGTTTCTGGATTTCTACAATTTGCAACCTGCAAAACGGGTACACTAAGATAACTGGTACTTTGTGGAATTTTAAGCATTCGAGTTGCAATAAAGCGTATGATTTTACTTGGTAAGCTATAGAACAACATACAAGGTATTCTTTTTAAACGTGGATGAGAAATGCCCTTTGAAGTAAGCTGTTTATGAGTCAGGTTTCAACTTTAAGCCACTTCTATTTTTAAAGTTATAGTCTATTTCAAAATTTTGATTTTGTAGAGAATTGAAACATGTGATGTTTTTCATTCCAACTGTTGATTTATGATAATAAAAGACATCTTTATACTTAGCAAACTGCTTAACTTCTGAAAATGATAATGGTAAAAGAAATTAAATGATATTTATTCATTTTTTTGTCTCCGACCTGAATCTAGGACATGTTTATGACGAGTGGGAATGGAGATATTTTGCATAATATACATTGACTGCTTAATGAAGGATATGGGCATTGACAATTCATTTGGCAATTCCACATTCAAACTCTCCATCATAACAACGGAGGACATACTAAACAATCGCATGCAGTATTGTATTCCTTTAATATTAGTTTCAGTAAAGAGAACAACAACCTGCCTTGTATCTACTGGGTACCTAAATTGCATAAATGCCCCTACAAACATTGCTTGGTCTGCCAAATGCACAACAAAACAACTATCCAAGCTCCTCACGTCTTTACTTACTGCCGTCATAGGTGGTTCTAAGATATATAGTGATAAAGTATACTCAACAAGTAGAGTGAATCAGATGTTGATTCAAAAAACTAAAAAGATTTATTAGAATATCTATCTTCAACTGAACTCAACCACTGCAACAGTGTCAAACCATTTGATTTTTCTACTCTCTATACTAATCTTCCACACGATAAGCTAAAGTCAGTACTCCGGGATTTAAAACATCAGTCGTTCTGTACTAAAAAGGGTGAAAGAAGATATTTATATTTAGTAATAGGTAAAGATTGGACCTATTTTTTTAAACATCAAACTGATTCACACAAAATGTATACAGAGGAGGTTTTCATTGCAATGCTGGAATTCTTGATTTATAACATATTTGTAGAAGTTTTCCCAGCAGTCAATAGGGATACCTATAGGGACTTATTGTGCGCCACTTTTAGCAGATTTGTTTCTATACTCGTATGAAGCCAGGTTCATACAAGGGCTAGTTCAGAAAAAGGACAAAAAGCTAGCCAAATCTTTTAATTTCAGTTCCGTTATATAGATAATCTTCTGTCATTGAACAATCCTCAATTTAAGGAAAACCTTCATCTTATATACCCAAATGAACTCGAAATTAAAGAGACCACTGATACACCATCGTCAGCATCACGCCTGGACCTATATCTCTACATTGACAACTCTGGACGTCTGAAAACAAAACGTAACGACCAGCGTAATGATTTCGACTTTCAAATAGTGAACTTCCCGTTTTTGAGCAGTAATATTCCCACATCTCCGGCATATGGCGTGTACATTTCACAACTCATTCGCTATTGCCGTGCCTGTATTTTGTACATCGATTTTGTCAACACAGCGAAATTACTGTCTCAAAAACTTATTCATCAAGGGTATGTTAAGTAACTGTTGCAATTGTCACTACAGAAGTTTTACGGGCGTCACCACGATTTGACAGACCGTTACAATGTTTGTGTTTCACAAATGAGCACAGATATTTTCTAGTAGATCCAGAGTTCGTTTTCGAACTGACTAACAACGACTGTGACAAAACCGGACTTTTCACTGGCAGTGTGACGGGTGCCACGCGTGGAGCAGATCCTGTTTAGCCTTTTGGGGCATCTGATGATACTTCAGTTTTTCTAGGGGTTCACACTGCTAGTGCTTTAGTTTTGTGGCATTCTTATTCATTTTTGTTTATTCGTTTGTCATACTGTATCAATTCGTGTTGGCTTTGAATTGCCGTGATTTGGATTTATGATTTTAGAATTCCCCTTTTCTCCTTCTTGCTTCGGTATTCATTTGCCGATGTATACCTACCTTTTTAAGCCCAATTCATCACCAAGAAGAGCAATGGGGAACTCAGTGTTTTGTTTTTGAAATTTGAGAGAACATTGTACCGACAAGTTTAAGTAGGACCCTCGGGGTTGAAATTCGGTTGCATCTATTTTTAGAATTGTATCAATACTGGGTACCCCCTATGTTAATAACATTATGAATTATTGTGCTTTTGTTACATAATAGAAGAATACATTTTCACTTTTATGCCTTTTAAAGATTAAAGACGACTGTTATTGCAAATCTCAGTTAAACTTTAGACTGTCTTCGGAAATATGTAAAGTTATGCATCACATATACCATTCCATAGAATTAATTTATTTTTGTGGTATATCTATTAAATCGCACATGTAAGATGCATGGTGGTGTTTTCTTGGATTTTTACAAAAGCTTTCAAAACCTTATCAAAATTTTTTTTTGCTAGACTGTCACTGATTTTGAAATATTAAGAGAGAAAATATTCCTCAAACACTTCTATGGCAACACTCATTTGATATCAACACGTTTTTTCCTGCTCTATCTGCTCTATGTGTATCATGTAGTGTTCTGTGCAGCCTTTTATGTTCCTGTTATATCTTAATTATTCTTATATTGGCAATCTAAGGAATAACCATTAAAAGAATTAATAGTCAAAATATAGAATAGACATTCTGCTAAAACGTAATTGTAAGAATAAAACGATACATATATTGTAGCATCAATATACAGCCGTTTTTGAAGCTCTGTTAGAGGCTTTCAAAGTTCCCGACACAGCTATTGACAAAAACCACTTCCAAGACTTTATGGATAAACATGAGGACAATTCTACACATGGAAATAGCAACAGTTTACAACATGAGTTTCAGGTAAGATATTCAGATGCATAGTTAAAAGTTAAGGCCACGAAAAAAAATTCTCCCTCAGTGTTAAAGCATCGCTATTCGCTGAGAATAAGAGAAACTCTTGTAGTATAATATAGCCATTAGAGGGAAGATAAACCAATATATACACCCGTTTTACTAACAAAAATACAATGGTATAATCTTTTTTGTTTGGTTTTTAATTCCTACATTTCAAAAATATCCATGTCAATATTTGCAACTGTTTTTGCACATGGTAACCTTTATGAGAAATAAATGACTTTTTCGTTGAACGTTGTTTCACCGGGTTTTTCCATGGCATTTCCATGTCAAAGGGCAGAATTTTGAATATTCTGACTTTTGAAATTAATTTTAAATATGCAAAATAGCTATCAAAGATCATGTAATTTTTAATTCTTATGACAAGTATTTGACCCATTGGGTCGATGCCAGTACTGGTGGACTGTTAGTCTCCCAGGGTATTTACCAAACCAATTGTTCAGTGCTTCGATGTTGGTCTGAAAACCGATTGAAATGTACAATATCTGGAATAGATATATTTGTTTAAACTAAGAAAAATCTCCCTCATACAATGATCTATCCAAAGCTGATTTTGGCTTTCAATTTAGACCTTTAAGATTAATTCTTATGTATCAGCTTTTATACATTTTTCGATTTTTGGATTTTCAATGTTTCGATTTTATCTGGACTGAAGAGACATAAATTGTCGAAATGGCAATATGTAGCAATTAAGTTGACAATTATTCGATACTTTGTTATTTTCTATTGCAACAGTGACATCTAAAATGTTTGCAAATCATTTTTTAAATATGAACGACATCGTTTCTGTAGATATTGAAAATCTAATTTTCATCCATTTTGACCATTTTCGATTCTGACTCTTTTTTGCTGCTGTATATATAGTCGGGTCTTTTAGTCATACATGAATATTCAAAAGTCCGTCATCGGTTCTGAAGCCCTGATAAGCTGACTTTGAGGTTCATCTTTCCAGGAAGACTAATAATCATCAGAAAAAAAGGTAACAAATAAGTGTACAAAACTTAGTTTGACATTTTAAGAGAGACAGTGTACTATTAAGAAGACATTTATGAATATTTCACTTTTTTCGATTGTTTTAAAATTTCAAACAAACTCTTTACATTCAATTGAGATTCATTTGTTCCAGTGAATTCACCATTTACTGATCTATTATTAAAAAATAGTGTTACATGAAATCCATTTTTGAAAAGATGCACTTTACATTTTTTGTTCATATGAGTTTGGTTTTAGCAACAACATTTAAAGAAGTATTTCTTTCGATATGTTAGGCTCCAATCTGTTCTCTATGTCTGATTTTTTTCATGCTTTAATTTTACAAAGGTCGGATAAATCTAGATGAAAGTTGTACGAATTAATATGGCCAGTCACAAATTATTTCAGATATACCTTTCACAGCTCTATGTTTGATACTTAACGAGTGCTAGAGAAAAAGGATACATGAAGACTTAACCGACATAAAGTGGCACATAAATGCCAATTTTATAAATATTTGACAGATTTTTTTTATGTTATGTTGTAGAAATTGGAAGATCTGAAACCAAAGTACACAGAAGATTCATTTCGTGCAGCTAACACAGAAGAAAATAGTGCCAAAAATGTTGATCAAGATATTCTACCGCGTAAGTATAATCCGTGCAGCCAAATACAAAAGTTTGCTTCAATATATGACGTTCTAAGACATAAAATGCACTATTTTACTATGTGCAATGTTATGATATAAACAAATAATGAAAATAATACAAGTATTAAATAACAAAATACCGAGGTTACTGTGAATTTAGGTTCTGCATATGCGCATTTCGACAACTTATGTCTATTCAGTGCAGATAAAATCAAAATATTTGGAAGTCCATAAACCGAAATAGGTGTAAAACTTAGCGTATTAAGCGTTGAATTCGTGTTATCTCGAGATTAAATATAGGCAAAATACAATTTGATAGTAACCAAAAATAATAAACTATCAAAAATAAATTTACTTATAAAACACACTACTTTGCTATCCTAAACAACTTTCTTATGTTGACTTCAGTAGTAAGAATATGCCTTCTCTAAGCTGAATGGGAATGGCAGAAAAAATCTATAAAATTGTTTCCTCCTATTACGATGTTTTTTTTCAAATCAAGCAAGTTAGATGTTTAATTCACATGGCTTTAAGGGCCATAGTAGCTTGCGTCCGACGTTATCGTCTGTCATCGGTGTTCGTTTCGTTGATTTTTTCAAAAATCTTCTCTGAATCTACTTGTCCAGCATTTATCAAACTTCGCCTTAATCATCACCAGGGTATCTACTTTGAAGTTCGGGATTTGTAAGCCCGAAGACCGAACATCATTGCCGCTATTACTAAAAATAAAAAAGAAGGATTAATTCCTGTTTTGACTCAAAAACTGTTGCAGATACTAAAATTGGGGTCGGATTAAAAATATATAATTTCTCTGTAATTTTTTAAGAAAGTCCGATAACGATAATCCGTCTTAGAGTAATTGCCCTTTTACTGTTATTTATTTATTTATTTTTGTACTTGCCAGCGAATATATATTGAAATAACAGAATATAAGAACAAAGGTTGAATTACAAAAAAGCTTAGCATTGAAAGATTTACGAATCATTCAAAGCATGATAATCTGTCTTAGAGCAATTGCCCTTTTACCGTATTTTTTTTCTTTACTTTCCCTCTAAGATATTGACATGATAGAATATAAGAACATGTTTAAATTACAAAAATGCTTAGCATAGAAAGATCTAAGTATCATTCAATGTGTTGAAAAATATCTGAAACCATAAAGAAGTTATTGCCCCTTTTTCGCTGAATTTTCACGATTTTGATACGTTTTTGCTTTGTATTTCAAAAACTAAGCGAGAAAGAGAAAGGTGAAATGTCAACTACAAAAATGTTTAGTTTTTCGGGGACTTAGATTTTTACATAAATCCAGCAGCAACTCATCGATGTCCACAATCGGCGACCGAAGTGTAATTCTGGACCTTATGGGAAGTTCATTTTGATCTATATCATCAGTAATACCTGAAATAATAAGCACTGAAAATTTAATCTTGCATTTTTTGTTTGTTTTATTTCAGATGATAAGTACAGACCATATCTAATGTCATACAGTAAAGCAAAAAATGATTACATCAATGCAGTTATAATTCCAGTAAGTCTGAAAATTAAACAAATTTCGATATATTTCGATATTGTTTGGAAATGAATACTTCTATGGCACGCGATAGTCACAAAAATGTGCTATATCTAGTATTTCGATCGAAAACTAGGGTTTTCCTGTGCCAGGTATACCGCACGGAAACTAAGGGTTTCCAATCGGTATCCGTGATATTTCGCGAAATACCTTGTTTTTCGCACAAAAATGCAGTTCCCGATCGAAATTGAACGAAAAGTAGGGTTCGAAATAATAAGTAAACCGCATTTTTGTGACCATTGCGTACCATATACTTCTGACTAATTTTGGATTGTGATTTTTTATATCAATTCATGCTAATGCTCTTCTTGAAACATGTACAGCAGCCTAACAAAATCTACTGTTTTTCATGCAACTTCGGCATTTTTATGCCCCCAGATCGAGGATCGGGGGCAAATTCTTTTTTGCCCTGTCTGTCTGTCTGTTTGTCTATACGTCCGAAACTTTAACCTTGGTTATAACTTTTGAACTATGTAAGGTAGACTTTTCATACTGACAAATGTATAGGTCTAGTCAAGAGGAACATAAATATGCAAAAATATTTAGGTCAGGTCAAAGGTCAAGGTCATAGAGGTTAAAAAGGAGTGAAATTGACTGTTTTCAAATATTTGACTGTAGAATTCTTATTATTTATCCTATTGAGACGGGGTTTGTTTTATGTTATTGCTAATATAATTGTATAACTGTAATATTCGACAGATTTGAGGTAGCATTTACCTTTTTATTAGAACAAGAGGCCTAAAAGGGGGACGAACGGAAAAATGAATTTTTAACCGGGTTTTCCATCAGAAAAATCCGGTTATTAAAATGGTGAAAATGGCGGGCGGGCGGGCGGCTGCCAAATGGGTACATCATTTGTCCGGAGCAAATCTCCTACAGTATTTGAGACAGGAAGTTTTTATTTTGCAGATTAATTGTACCTATATCAAAGGTGTGCATGGTACTTAGATTTTGATTTTTGATAATTTATGTAAAAAATATCAGTTGTTGAACTTAGTCATTTTACGTCAAATTTTTAGCAATGGGGTACCCCTTTTGTCCGGAGCAAATCTTCTACAGTATTTAAGACAGGAAGTTTTTATTTTGCAGATTAATTGTACCTATATCAAAGGTATGCATGGTACTTTGATTTTGAATTTTGATAGTTTATGTCAAAAATATCAGTTGTTGAACTTAGTCATTTTTACGTCAAATTTTTAACAATGGGGTACCCCCTTTGTCCGGAGCAAATCTTCTACAGTATTTGAGACAGGAAGTTTTTATTTTGCAGATCAATTGTACCTATATCAAAAGTGTGCATGGTACTTTGATTTTGATTTTTGATAATTAATGTAAAAAATATCAGTTGTTGAACTTAGTCATTTTTACGTCAAATTTGTAACAATGGGGTACCCCCTTTGTCCGGAGCAAATCCTCTACAATATTTGATACAGGAAGTTTTTATTTTGCCGATTTATTGTACCTATATCAAGGGTGTGCATGGTACTTTGATTTTGAATTTTGATAATTTATGTCAAAAATATCATTTGTTGAACTTAGTCATTTTTACGTCAAATTTTTAACAATGAGGTACCCCCTTTGTCCGAAGCAAATCTTCTACATTATTTGAGACAGGAAGTTTTTATTTTGCAGCTCAATTGTACCCCCTTCTTCCGGAGCAAATCCTCTACAGTATTTCAGACAGGAAGTTTTTATTTTGCAGATCAAATGTAAATATATCAAAGGTGTGCATGATACTTCGATAATTTATGTCAAAGATATTAGTTGTTGAACTTAGTCATTTTTACGTCAAATTTTTAACGATAGGATACCCCCTTTGTCCAGAGCAAAATCTCCTACAGTATTTGAGACAGGAAGTTTTTATTATGCAGATCATTTGTACCTGTCTCAGAGGTCTGCACAGTACTTTTATTTTCCTTTTTGATTAAAATCTAACTAGCTGAACTTTCAGAAATAGTCTACTTTGGTGGAAGGTTTAACATTGAAAATTAATGAAAATTATAAGTACATTTCAGATATTCTGGGTCAACCCATGTGTAAGATATACTGTCCATGTAAAAGAAAACCCGGTTTGCTGTCATATTGACAGCTTTCCTCTTGTTAAATTTTTTGTCGGATTTCGATGCAGTATTTTTCTGTAGGTTTCGTACAGCATGTTTACACAGATACATTCAACAATTAAAACCATTTCAATAAACAGGATGCCCAAAGTTTCAGAATAAAGGGGAGGTTTTTGTGGAAATAAACAACTTTTGAACTATGTAAGATAGACTTTTAATACTTGGCAAGTGTATAGGTCTTGTCAAGAGGAACATAAACATACAAAACCATAAGGTCAAAGGTCAAGGTCACAGAGGTCAAAAATGTGTAGAATTTGGTATTTTCATATATTTTACTGTAGAATCTTGGGCATATGTAGTGTTTCACAAACACATCTTGTATTTTGAAACCGTTCGGTGTCGATGCTATTTATTATAGACTTATATTTCGGCAATGATAATGGATGGGATTACAATATCAATATTTTTATGTAACAAAGACATAATCTCAAACATTGTTCGCACTGCCAGGATCATATTTATCTATGTTGGTATATTTATTGTTCATCGGAATGACTTAATATTAACACAGTATCTTCAAATCAGTAGAATCTTTAGGAGTACGAAGAGTGTTGGTGTAATATATTAAGTAGGAGTTATGTTCATTTAGAAAATGACACAGACGCCTTGAAAGCGTTCATTTAAAAATATTTCTCATCAAGAGACTGCGTATATATGTTCATATATGTCTTTACAGTTGTTCTTCTTAAAACGTAGAAACATTGTGAAGATGTCATGTTAGCGCCTGTTTATATTCAAAAGCCAATGTCATATTACGCAGAATTTGTTACGGTTTGAGTTCAGCTAGACAAGTGGATGATATATATTATTTTCATGTTTCAGGAACATAAAAACAAAACCCCGTTTATCATCACACAGTATCCATTGAAAACGACAGTAGAAGATTTTTGGACAATGGTGTATGACCATAAATCTTCTTTAATAGTTCTTTTAGAATCTGTAAATGAGGTATGTTCTTATTTCCTGAGAAACGGTCTTTTAAATGGTTCTCACGTGCGTATTTTGTAGAAAAACGATGTGATAAATATCACTCAAAATTTTATATTTATTTTACAGTTATTAGTGACTTATTTTATCAGCTTTTGCATATTGCATACATTTTAACTCTTCATGCTCGTTGAAAAAAATTATTTCGACTTTCTAATTTATTTTGCATGTGTGTAATGTGTTATTGTAACCTGTAGCATGGCAACTCGAAATCGTCCTTAATGTTTTATCTAAGAGTAAATTAATTTTGGCTTTCAAATTGCATCCTATTAATTATTTATTTGCTTTTATAAATCTTTCGGTTTATGATTTTGATATGCACTAAGGCAAAATAAGCTATATGCAGGAACTCTAAATTTAAGGTAATTTTTGTAGTCAGCTTTTTATCAATATATACATTAATATCCAGAAAAATTAGCTGCAGATGTTGATAAACTAATTATTTGGAATAACAGTATCATAAAATTATTCAACACAATTTTGTCGGCATCTTTTACCTCATGAGAAGAATTGGGTCTTCTGATTACAGAGTAACTCTTCATTCCCTACAGTATCAAGGCATGTAAAGTCGAATCTATCCAGAAATTTCGATAATTTATCTTCTGTAATAAATTATCAGTATTGATTACTAGAAGTGAACATGCGTTATACCTAAATCATATTTATGTATCGCAAATAATAGTAATTTTTTGCCAATACGTTAGTATGATGCAATTGTTATTTTAAACCAGTTGAATATTGTACTGTCAAAAAATCATGACAGTTTTAACGTTTATATCGCAAACAGGCGAATCATACTGCCAAGTGATATTTTCAGAGATTGTGTCTTTTTGATTACTTTTGATTACTTCCCGATCGTATTAAAATTTTGTTTGTAGCATTACGGGTAACCCCCGCATTAATCTCCTTTCCCAGATTCTTCCAACTGTTACTAATATCGTTGACATATTGAAATAATCTTACTTTTTTTAAAATCTTTGAGATATTGTAATAATCTTATCTTGAAAGTTAACAGTCGCTTCGAACCATGTGAATACCACGTGAATATAAGTAGTAATGATAAAAAACTATATATAAATATACCTATATAACAGTTAACTGTCGCTTCGTTTTCAATCGCCATTTTGTCTGTTAAAAGAATAAAATCACATGATTCGTTCAAACACGTGATTCTCTTCACCAATGGGGATTCAGAATCCCCAGCCAATTTGTAGGAGTTTTCTTAGATATAAGGATAGTAATAAAATGAAACGCACGGAGAATTTGACTACTTTAGGTATGTGTTTGTTTGCACATTTATTTAGAGTTTTTATGCATCCTTCAATAACTGAAAGCTTCATTGCATAAAACTGCATGACAACTCAAAAATGTCTGAAGCGATTTCAATGAATTTTTAGTCAGATGCTTCTCTTCATCAATGCCAGATCCCGTTAGATCTTGAGAAATTTTTGATATCTAGTTTCAGAGGTATGGATCTCTGCGAAATGTAAAGTTTGTAAAAATAAAGGTTTCTTACTTATTCTTCGCAATGCCTAAACGTATTAATTCGATATTTACTGTATAATTGTGCATAGATGAGTTAGAGCTTAGGATCGAATTTGGTTGCTTGCTGTCATACAGAAATTATTTTGTGCAGAGTTTAGGCCCTAAGACTGAGTAAATTCTGAAAAAAATACCTGTTATCGCACCCTTTTTGCAAAGCGTCCGCATTTTAATTCGCTCTTTGTTATATGGTGATATCTGTACAAGATACAGATAAGTCGGATACTTTTGCGCAAAGGTATTTCGTAAAGGTTAGAAGATAAAGGTTTCCATTTTCCGTGCAATTTCTTTATATATATTACATAAGATTTTTCTTATTGAATTTGATCAGAAATTTTGACAAATCATGACAATGTTCTATTTGATCAGATCCACAGTTTATCACCGAACTGATAAGCACGGACAACAGCAAAAACCGGACTTTTCATTTGTAGTATGGTGGTTGTAGCATATTATACTTATCCTAATTCATCACTTGATTTTTGTATTAGTTTAGTTGAGTCCATGTTCATTTTATTAATTTGTTTTGACTTTGTTATGTTGTCTGCATTGTATTGACACCTGAATTGCTGTGTTTTTTATTTAAGAATTTTCTCCTTTTTCTCTTTTTTTTTCATTCGGCATTCGTTTGGCGATGTATTAATATTTGATACATGGTTGTATCTAAATGAGCTACGGGTGAAATTTGAATTTTGCTCCAATGGGATTATTTTGTATAGAGTAATAGACTTAGTAATTTTGTCAAATGTTAATTTTTATTGAAATCTGTCATGATATTTGCATATGATCGTATCTTAATGCATTACAAGTTTTAATTTGTTTCGAGTAAGATAATTTTACATATTGATTTAATTAATATTAGTCATTATATGTTGGCGAGCTACATATTACAACACGACAAAGAATCTTCAGATATAACAGGCTGGATTCAGCAAATTTTTTATAACAAGTTAATTACCGTTTTAAACTCCTCAGGATTCACCTCTTTGGCCAATGAAAGGCAATGTTTTTGACTATCAGGTTTTCCGTATGAGCCGAAGTGAAGACAGCTCGACCAATTCTCTAAACATTTCTGTAAAACACAAGGTATGATGGTTTTCTTTAGATTAAAAAGATTTATGTCATAATTGATTCAGTGAACCAGAACAATACTTTTGATGTGATTGTTGTAAAAATATGATGAGCAATATCAAATAGGTTGAATAGAACAAATTATGGCGAAAACGAAGCGACTCTAGCAAAATAATCGTTTAAAGACAGATCTATGCATAAAGAAAATACTTTTAATTGCAACATTCAACGTTCATGAACTTAGTCAGTAATCCTGTTTTGTGATTGATTTTTTAAACTATTTCATCCCATATGTTCCCGAAATTCATCACGAATACTGTGTTTGTTTACAAAACAAAATGGAGGAAATCTTCTATATATGGTAGTGTGCGACCAGAATGTTTCGCCGAAAGATATTTCCCTTATTGTTAATGATACAAAAGTGTTATTTTTAAAACAAGATTGGTTATCATGTATATTGCAAGCTGTATTCAGATTAACAAGTTTTACATTTTTTATCCATTATAGAGTATTTTCTCTCTGCAATGGTTTATGACGTAAATCTGAAACTTGTTATCATGTTTCGTATGGTCATGTCATACTGTGGTAATATATGGGCAAACAAATACTGTAGCAAGAGGACAGGAGAAGAGAAGGAGGCAACACAAATGGATTTGATTTCAGTCCTTTTTGGATACTACTGCCTGTTTGCAACTTTGTAAATTGTCAAAACTCTGATCATAAAATATTTTTAACCGATTCTGTTCTGACCAAAGACTATCTGAAATTTTTTCACATTCTTTGTATTTTCATGCCATATTGTATAGTGCTGTTTCAAACTTGTTCAGGTTATTAATTGCTGAAAATTGAGAGAGGGGGTATTGCTAGTGAGAATTGTTACATATTCCTCGTTTAATTTAGGAAAAAGAAGAGAGTAGAACAGTACGTATTATTATTATGGATGATTGGACAACTGAAAATATTCCATCTTCAAAGATTTCCATAAAAGACGCTTTGAGTAAAATATATAGTTGGAGAAAAAATCATGAAGGTTCCGTTACCGTAGTTTGTAGGTATGTATTTGACATTAGAACGTTTTTCATATAACGAATGCCCTTTATGTGTTCTTCATGTGTATGATCAGATGTAAAAATATAAAGATATTCACATACTATCACTTTTATCCCATAGAAAGTCTTCGCCATTATATTAAATAATATTTGCACAGTAACACTAATTTTGACATCTTTAGAGAATCTATAGAGTCGGTTTCGTATAGCGTTTGTACTGATTATCTTATCGATCTAAAAATAGATTTGTGAATGCGCATGTTTCATACGCCATATTGATTTTCGGACAAACATTTCGTTAAGCACTGTAAACACATACGATTATCAGCTGATTATAGATTCGATTTCTACCTGAATACAGGTGTATTTTAAATAACCTGGTGGCGATATGGTGACTACAAAACATTGTTGTTATGGTTTATGCTCCAGTGACTCTCGATATCCACAAAAAGGTGTGTGGTTTATTGGGTTTGGCAACGGTTTCCCCAAGCCAAGTAAAGATCGGGAGAAATGTTTACGATGGGTTCATAATTGTGGCAGAAAGGATTTTACCATTAAAAATGTAAACAAGGACACTTACATATGCAGTATTCATTTTATTGGCGAAAATGGACCGACAGAGGAAAACCCAGATCCAATTAAGCTGGGTCATAAGGTAAGAATTTCCACCTTTTCAGTAACCTTACCCATTAAGTGTCCTATCAATGTATACAAATGTACAAATGTTTGCTACTTATGAATATCGTTAATTTTAACGACTTGAATATATATTCCAAAAATAGTGAAACATTCAAACTCAGTACCTACACCTGGTGAATCAATTGAATTACAACTACTTGAATGAAGTTTTCTTTTGCTAAATTAATGAGGTATGTTTCTTTTCACACCAGTACATCACTCTTTCGAAAATAGGTGTGTGTGTGTAAAAAGGGGGTATGGTTCAGTCAATATTTTGTCAATTTAAGCCTGAATTATACACTAGATTAAATAAGAGGGAGCCCCCTCCCCATATGGCAATATTTCTATTATTCTTTATTTACATATAATGTCATGGAGGTGCATACCTGAGTTGTATTAGATATATAACAAATCAAAATCGACTGAGCTTACGGATTTTTTTAAGCTCATTTGGTAGCGAGTCGGGGAACAAGCAAAATGACCAGGATTCTAGCCCTGGACAAGGAGGCACTGGTTGTAAAAATACCGAATTTCAGTAAGGAACATTCTCTGTGGTAATACATATATGGGATTATTTTCAAGCCTTTTCCTTTTTGTCGTTGTTGTTACTGAAATGCATGTATATCTTTATTTTTCAGGTGACAAGGCCACGAAAGAGGAAAGTCCCAACAGAGAGATTGGAAACAGAAAAAAAATTGAAATTGGACATTAGGAGTGATGATACTGCAGTAGCTGAAATTATGGTTCAGTTTTCAGGGTCTCAAATTGAAACTCCAACAACATCAAGCTTTAGTGAAGCACTTTATACATGTGTACCATGCTCTCCTGTGAAGTCATGTGCAAATCCTGAGACAGTTGCATCTAATTCAAACAATAATATGTCTGGTACTGAATTTGTTGATTGTTCAACACAAACTGAGAGGCAAATTACAGAGTCCGTTCACCTAAGCATTGAGAAAAAACTTCTAGAAAATGAACTTAAATTATTAAAAAGTAATGATGAACCTACTAGTAATGTTACAAAGAAATGTAGGAAGAATATATTTCATGTAAAGAAACAAAACAAGAACTCCTCTGTTTCAAAATGTAGACCAGTCGATGAACTTTTTAGTGTTGAGCACATGAAAAATGATGATAAAAAGTTCCGTTTCTATACAGGACTTACATATACAATGTTTATATGTCTATATGAATTTTTGGGACCAGTCAGTGAGAGATTGATATATTGGAATACTGATCTATCCAACCCAGAGAAAACTCCACATAAGAGGAGGGGACCAAAACGAAAATTAAGTCCACAGAATCAGTTACTTCTAACCCTCATCAGACTACGCCTTGGACTTTTGCACACAGATTTAGCGTATAGATTTGGTATCAGTACAAAACAAGTTTCAACCATTATTTT
>MJUU01012805.1:33705-50672 GCA_002080025.1 Modiolus philippinarum | reverse complement strand
AGCACCTGATGTCACTCCCGGTTTTTATGGGAGTTCACACTGTCAGTGTTTTCGTTTTTCGTGTTGTCTTGTATATCATATTGTAACATTTTAGTTTTGTCTTCGTGAGTGATGTTTGTGCTACCGATTTGTCCTTGTGATTGTTTTCATACTATTTAGATTTTCAAAAAGCTTATCCAAATTTCACCATGATACTGTTTGAGGGTTAGAGAAGTAGCATGTATCATGGATCACATTGGTTTTTTTCTAAGGGTTAGAAAATGACATTAACCAATCCGCTACCAAACAGACCTTTTCAAAACACTGTATGCCTTACTGATAGTGTGACGGGTGTCGCTAGCGGGGCAGGACATGCTTACCCTTCTGGAGCACCTGATGTCACTCCCGGTTTTCATGGGAGTTCACATTATGAGTGCCTTAGTTCTCAATGTTATCTTTTTATTTCCGTGCATTGTAGCTGTCTCACGTCCTTGTTTTGTCTTTGTTTTTATCTGTTACCGTTTCTGCCATGTCTTTGGACTTCGATTTTTGTAGTCATCGCTTCCCTTGTTCCTTCGGTATTTTTCTGCCGTTGTTTGCTATCGTCCAAGACAATAAAAACATGATAATTTTGAACTGAATGAGCGGAAACCCTTTTATACAGAACGTATTGACAAATTTCAATTTCTCTGACATAAATACAATTCAATATCAGATAAAATTATTTAATGAGCTATCATGTATAACAAATAAACTTTCTCCATTGTTGGGTAAAATGAGCAATTCAAGTTGTCAATAAATATTAGTCGTGAAAAACCAACCGTCAAAACATTCGACAATAAAACGGACCCAATATCCTGTAATTATCAGAAGTATCCTTTAATAATGTCATGTGTTAACAAAGAAAATTGTAAGTGAAAATGGGATCAAAGACATTTGAAATATGTTCTGTTTACTTTGTTTCTCTATTCAGACAATTAGATCCTTATTATTGAAAGAAAATATTTTTACAAATGCAAAAATATGTCATAATCCTAAATTCGTGAATAAAAACTTAAGACAAGAGGCTCTCAAGAGCCTGTATCGCTCACCTGGACCATGGCCAATACATAACTTCAAATCAACTTATATGTTAGAGGGTCTCATTTTCAAACTATGTAACTAAACATTTATGTTATATGATCCAACTTTAATTTAACTATTTTCCCTATTGCATGCCATCTTGGATAAGGGATGGATCTGCAGGACAAAATTTTAAAGAAAATTAAGTATTGTGCCAAAGTTTATTTCCAACTGGCCAAATGGTTTTAAAGAAGAAGATCTTTGAATGTACTGCTATATTAAACTTTGTTTCCCATTGGTAGCCAAAATTTGCATAAGGTGTAGACTTGAAGGACATCTGTTTTGAAGGGGACCATCTAAGATATATTGTGACTAGCCAAGTTGTTTCAGATAAAAAAAAATTTTCTATGCTCTTTCCATACAGTTGAGTAATAAATTAAGTTCCCTGCAGATGGCCATGTTGGATGACATTTAGGCATAAAAGTCACAATACATATATATATTATAGTCAGCACCTCATAAGCATCATTAATGTCAAGTTCCGTTCAAATCCATTCAGGTTAATTTCATCAACTGCTCACTAAAGGCTTTTTGACATTAAGCTGTCTATGAAGCTAATAAACTACTTAAATATACATGTCAGCAGAGTTCATAGTGATTTGCCACTAAAGTCTCAGTAATATACACAATATGTTTATATAGGAAAATAATTATGACATGAAAGAAAGTAAAAATTAAGAAAGTATTTTTGCAAAAAATTGCAGAAATTTACACAAAAACACTGTTTTTGCTCTTAATTATGGAAGAAATAATTTTTTAAATGAAGTGATAGTAGGGAATTTCTCTAAAGCTTAAAAGAGAAAAGTTAACTAAAGAAGATTTGAACACAGAATTTAAAGGGAAATAACCCATGACCATATGGCATTTGAAAAAAAAGGCCAATAAATCATACACAGGCCTTTGGATTTTCTTCAAAATTTCAGAGTATGTAGATCTTGATATGCTGAACATTTTTTTAATTTACACTTCACCTCTATCTGTTACAGTTTTTGAAATAAAAAATAAAAAATGCACAAATTTTGAAAAATTTACGGAAAAGGGCTATAACTCTCAGACGGGTTTTCCAATTTTCTTCAAAGTTGCAGAGCAGATACATCTCGGCATTCTGAACAATTTTACCTCATGTCAGATTTTTGATATCTGCATCGGTTTTTGAGTTATTGGCTAAAAACATTAATTTACCCCTAGGTTCTATTTTTAGCACCAGCGGCCATGTTTTTCATCGGATCATAATAAAATGAGGATCGTTTGTACAGGACATGTTACAGATGATTACTATAAAGTTTCAAACCAATCCCTCTAGTAGTTTCAGAGGAGAAGATTTTTAAAAGTGAGCTAACGACGGACGGACAGACGGACGACGGACGCCGTACGACGGACGGACGACGGACGCAAAGTGATGGCTAAAGCTCACCCTGGCATAGCCAGGTGAGCTAAAAAATAAAATGAAAAATAAATAATTATAAAATAGTTATTAATGTACAATAAGTAACTTACCGTGGAGATACAGGCTATATCAGGATGGTCTATGTAATCATGTCTATATAGACCTGTTGTATCGTTTCCACAGTATACATTATGAAGATTCCATTGGTCCTGGAGTTTTATACCACTACCACGTGTCAGTCTTGTTACAGTAAAAAGGTATCCTGTAAATATAAATATATAGTTTCTACAACGAGAAACAAGTTGATTATGAAATTTCTCACATCGAGTAAAATAAATTTTGCAAATGCTTGCCGAGTTTTTAAACATTTGAAAATTTATTTAACAAGATGTGAGAAATTTTATAATTGACGTGTTTAAATTGTAGAAAATGTTTCTGTAGTGACATAATATAAAACACCGAGGATTATATTCCGAATAGATTTGGCGGGAAATTCCACGCGAGTTGTTCTCTCACTTGTGACGAGAAATATTTTATCACATCGGTCAGGCGTTGATTAAATTTGCTAGAAATTAGAAAAACTTATTTATATAACATTTTCTAAATGGGTAATAACAAAATTACCGAACAGAATTGTCAAGAGCCAAATTCCATGAGGCAAACTACGGAATCATATTAATGCCACTTAAAGAAAAAAAAATCTCATAATTATGAGGTGTTATTTCATAATTATGATATTTTTTTTTCAATAATGAGAAACTATTTCATAATTATAAAATATAATTTCATAATTACGAGAGAATTTGTTTCTCCATGTGGCACGAATACGCTTCCGTAGTAAACAGACAAATCAGGTGCAAAACAACCGAAAAAATTGTTGAACGCAATGATCCTGACTTGGTGCAGGTATTTTAAAAGAAATGGTTGGATAAACCGGTTTAGCCGGTTTAATTTAACGCCAAACCTCCCCCTTCCAAATGTGGTAGTATCCGGTTAAGTTATTATAGTGCAGCATTACAGAAGTAATAGTCCATAGACTAGAATTCCTCATTGAAACCCACTCCCAACCCCACTAGTCCCAAGCCCTACCAATCAAATCATCACCGCTTCATACTCATCACTGAGATAACAGTCGTTTAGTGACATTTTTCTCAACATTACGCCAACATTCAGTATACCGCCTCCGTTAGCCAAGACTACTCTTAATGTGATGAAAAAGTTTACCTGCTGTCCATTTTACATCCCAAACACTGGTGTATTGAAAAGAAATTTTAGCACGATAATTATGACGTCAAAACATCGTATTTTGTAAACATATTCAAATAATAAAAGGTCTTAAGATACTTGTCCATCTTGCCAATTTTGATCTCTATAATCTCTATTTTTTTGTGTTCAGTTAAGTATTTTTTGTAACTTTTTCTGCTGCACAAATTAATTTCTCAAGAAAGCCGGAAGAATTGGTCAACGACTTGAAAAAAATATTTCCAAGCTTTCTGACATACCAATAGCCTTAAGAATACAAAAGGTGAAAAAACTCGAGGTAGAATGGGGGTCAGTTCTATGAACATTTGAGTTGTAACATATAAAAATATCCAGTATTAATACATGTACCAATATCGACCTAAAATTAAACTTCCAGGCAAATCGAAAAGACAAAACCAATGAATTTTATTTTCATTCTACATCGAGCAATGTAATTAGCATTAACCAGTGCTTGGGATAGTCTCAAAGTTACTATGAGGTATGAGTAATGCTCATTGTTGAATTTCTCATGGTAATTCAAGATGAAGAACAGCAATAAAACTGTTGTTCCATTGCTTGGTTCTAACATGTATTTGTAGAGGCTTTATCTCATGTGCACTTACTCTATATATTTTTCATTATTATAAAGTCAAGATAACAGTAGACACCTACAATGGCCGCAATGTACAATCACATGCCACAGGGGAACCACACTTAAAAAAAACAAAACACATAACAAGGCTAAAGACAAACGTAACTCGGGATAGCCGGACTTGGTACCAAGCGAGCGGTAGGGTTTAACTGGTTGATGGGTACCCAAGCCTCCTCTTTCTTTTTCTGTATATTTATATTATATTGCGGATTTTGCATTAAGGGCATTTTCCATGTTTCATTTTTATTCACATTATTTAGGGACAGTGGAACACTGAAACTAGATGCTTCTATTAAATGATTAGTTCATATAATCTATTTAGTTTTTAGAACATTCCAGGAATCTTTCATTTTAATATCAGGCCATTAGTGTCACTACATAATAAGTATCATCTTTACATGAAAACATCCGACAGCGGTGTCTCGTATTGTTTTGCACTAAATTGACATCACAACATGTTTAATTCGGTTTTAACTTATTTTCTGAATATAATTTATCACTCATCATTTTAATCTATATATTATCATTGTTAATAGTCGCAGACTTAAAATCCGAACACCTAAAAAATTAATGAGAATCTCATTCTATAATATAATACCACACTATTTTAAGTTCTTCAATTTATTATTTTTGTTTTATTCTCATCATTTTATAAATAAAACATTTGTCTTGAGCATAAGTCAGTGTTCGGTCAAAATGTTTGGTAAAAATGAAGTTGCACTTGTGTAAGCTAACCAATTCACCACTTGGACTTCATATTGCTATGATCTCATGTAGAACATTATTCTATTGTAACATCAAACAAACTTGTCTTTGATAAAGGCATGAAACAAAACTGAAACATACATTTTTGTCCCTGTTGAACAATATTATGAATAAATTTGTATTGTAAGTGCATTTTTCTTTGAAAATTTTTATGCCAAATAATTCAATTTTGTATTAAGGTGTACATATTGTAATACAGTATGATTGAATAACTCGATTACAACATTTCCTAAAAATGCTTATGGTTTTAGCTATCTGTTTGATTTACAATTCCCTCTACATGTTCATATGTAGTTTCTTTCTTTATTCTTTAAATACGCATTAAACTTGTTAAATATCAAATAAAAAATGAACGGCTACGCACGCGCAGAATGCTAAAAAGGCAGCACATTGACCAGGGATGAAAATGGACAAGTGTTTACACAAAATGACTCTGATCATAGTTGAAAGTTTTGTTTTTTTTAGAAAAAACTCATAATTCTTCTGAATTCAAAGTAATACTTTTCAATACTATAATAATGCAGAAAAAAATTCCATTAAAATTCGACGAAAAAGGGTTTTAGGTAATTTGTCCATTACAACTTGTGCTTTTTTGCAGCCCCCATAGCTCAGAAACGAAAAAGGTTGACTTAAAATGTTGCAATGCTATTGTTGAAGCTTGTTGCCTATGTTCTCTCATCTAAATAAATCGCACGAATCTCCATGCAAGCATGTATGTATGAGCTTATGTATAGTAATTATTAATTTTACTCTTATTATCCGTTTTGTAAATAACCATGGCAATCAAATGTTAATAATTGAAGATATAATCAATTTTCATTACATACATCATATTGACACACACTTCTAAACAAAGACTATATTAATGATGTATCTTCCAACTATGAAATGAATCGACTCAAATTTCATGAGCAAACAAGGACGGAAAAAAATTGTTTTAATTGAATTGCTGTATTTCGCGAATAGCCACATATCAAAATCTGACATAAACAAAAATTGTTAGTATGATGATATTATCTACCTACCCGCGTGTTTTCAGATAACAAATTTGGGAGTTGTTACCCCGTTTCCGTAAATTTTCAAAATTTGAAATTTTTCATGATGAAGGAATAAGGAAAAGTTAAGACTGCAAATATATTCAGCACGATATATAGCACGATATCAAGATATACCTCAACTTCCCTTGTGAAAAAATCTTGGATACATTTGAATCCTATGGGACATATTACTCAGAGATTTCTACATTAATTGTCCTCTTCAAAAAAGATGTGTTTCCAAGTTTTCACCTCAATCAAGAGTGCTGCAAACTGGAACATATTGGACTATCTGGAAAACCTACAAGGTGCCCTTTTTCTATAACACAAATCATAAATAACCAATAAAAGGATATGGAGTAAATGTAATTGATGCAAAGTCTTTACAAATACATGGTAGAACCAAGCAAAAGAACAACGCTTTTATTGTCATTTTTTATCTTGAAGTCACCATGAGGCCTTCAACAATGAGCTTTGCTCATACTTCATAGTAAGTTCAAGACGGCCCCTTAGCACCGGTATAGGCGGTATTCTCTGCTTAATGTCAAACAACATTACATCCATGTCTTTTTTGGTCATGGATGCAGGATCGTCGACGAAGATAAATTAAACTGGCAAAGTGTTCTTTCTCACATCAAGTTAAATAAATTTTGCAAATGTTTGAAAACGAGTCTTGCCGAGTTTTTAAACATTTGAAAATTTATTTAACAAGATGTGAGAAATTTGATAATTGACGTGTTAAATTGTAGAAAATGTTTCTCTAGTGACATAATGTAAAACACCGAGGATTATATTCCGAATAGATTTGGCGAGAAATTCCACGCGAGTTGTTCTCTCACTTGTGACGAGAAATATTTTATCACATCGGTTAGGCGTTGGTTTAATTTGCTAGAAATTAGAGAAACTGATTTATATAACATTTTCTAAATGGGTAATAACAAAATTACCGAATAGAATTGTCAAGAGCCAAAGTCCATGAGGCAAACTACGGAATCGTATTGATGCCACTTAAAGAAAAAAAAATCCTAATTATGAGGTGTTATTTCATAATTATGAGATTTCTTTAAATAATGAGATACTATTTCATAATTATAACACTTAAAGAAAAAAAATTATGAGGTGTTATTTTATTATTATGAGATTTTTTTTTAATAATGAGATACTATTTCATAATTATAAAATAGAATTTCATAATTACGAGAGAATTTGTTTCTCCATGTGGCACGAATATGCTTCCGTAGTAAACAGACAAATCAGGTGCAAAACAACCAGAAAAATTGTTGAACGCAATGGTCCTGACCAGGCATGAGGTAATGCTAATTTGTAATTGTAGTGCATTGTAATGCATTACATTATTACAAAGTAATGCATGTAATGTGTAATGCTCCATTTTTAGCATTACATGTAACTGTAATTTATGCATTACATTTCAAAAATGCCTGCAATTTAAGCATTACATGGCATTACATAGCATTACTATTTTTGTCTTATTTCAAACTTTGGGTAAAGCTTTTCAACTATAAACATTTGTTTTAGTGAAATGTATTGGAACATATCTGCCTGATTTGCAACGTATCTACAAGAATAAAAAAGATATTTTCTTTTTCATTCAGAAATTTTATGATGAAAAACATTTTTTTAATTTCAATTCTAGTTTTGAAAACTTGAATACTTATTTTACAAAACCAACAATGATCAAAGTATAATTAGTTCAAAGATCAGTGATTGTCACATGTAAAACTCTTAATTAGTTTACATTTCAATTAATTTCTTGTCTTTGACGAGTGGATTTATGGCTTTAAATGGTATTAATTAGAGTGTCAGTTATAAGAAACCAACCATGAATATATATGTAAAGGGAACTGAACTGAACTTTTTCTATAAATTTTGAAGATATCACGTGAACTTAACACAGTGAAGGTGAAATAAGCCCACTTTTATCTCTCCAATCCTTTAGGCTCAATATTAAGTTATTGATTTCAAAATAGTCCCAGAAAATTTTGAAAAATGGAGGAAAATATAAACTACATATACATAGTAAAAGAGATTATAAAGTGTATAAATTACATATAAATGCAACGAAATGTATATAAGTACAGAAATTTCAACTAGGAGGATGGATCTTTTCACTTGTAATTTTTTAATAAATCTGCAACATTTTCAAGAGAAATTGGTAGTTTTAAAAAGTTGATTTTAGTCTTTTTCCTGCTACATAAACATATAGACAGTATTCACTGTAAATAAATCGCAAATGAATGATTAACCGTTTCTTTTCTTGATAATTTGAGAAATGTAATGTGTAATTTAATGCATTACTTTTGTGAAGTAATTGTAATATAATTCATTACTTACAAAATTGAAGTAATTGTAATTGTAATATAATGCTAAATTTTCAAATGTAATTGTAATATAATGCATAACATTGCAATGCAATTTGCCCCAAGCCTGGTCCTGACTTGGTACAGGTATTTCAAAAGAAATAACCGATTTAATTTAACGCCAAACCTCCCCCTTCCAAATGCGGTAGTGTCCAGTTAAGTTATTATAGTGCAGCATTACAGAAGTAATAGTCCATAGACTAGAATTCCTCAATGAAACCCACTCCCAACCTCACTAGTCCCAATCCCTACCAATCAAATCATCACCGCTTCATACTCATCACGGAGAAAAAAGTCATTACGCCAACATTCAGTATACCGCTTCCGTTAGCCAAGACTATTCTTAATGTGATGAAAAAGTTTACCTGCTGTCCATTTTACATCACAAACACTGGCTTGTTGAAAGGAAATTTTTAGCACGATAATTATTACGTCAAAACATCGTATTTTGTAAACATATTTAAAACTGCATATTCAAAAAATAAAAGGTCTTAAGATACTGTGGAAGTACTTTTATTCGTGGATATCAAATTTCGTGGTTTTCATATAAATTACTATTTCATGGGCACCTAAATTCGTGGTTTCGAATTCTATACATTATAACGCAATATAAAAATGCACTTCGTTGGAAACCTAATTTCGTGGTTTAAGGGAACCACGAATTCCACGAAAACTGGAACCTCACGAACAATAATACTTTCACAGTACTTGTCCATCTTGCCAATTTTCCATCACCGGACGTGATCTCTATAATCTCTATTTTTTGTTCAGTAAAGTATTTTTTGTAATTTTTTCTGCTGCACAAATTAATTTCTCAAGACAGCCGGAAGAATTGGTCAACGACTTGAAAAATATATTTCCAAGCTTTCTGACATACCAATAGCATTAAAAATACAAAAGGTGATAAAAACTCGAGGTAGAATGAGGTCAGTTCTATAAAAAATGTCCAAGCTTTGAGTTGTAACATATAAAAATATCCAGTATTAATACCAATATCGACCTAAAATTAAACTTCCTGGCCAATCGAGAAAAACAAAACCAATGATTTTTATTTTTATTCTACTCCTTGGTGCTGTCTTAAAGTTACTATGAAGTATGAGCAATGCTCATTGTTGACGGTTTTGTGATTATTTCAAGATGAAGAACAACAATAAAACTGTTCCATTGCTTGGTTCGACCGTGTATTTGTAGACACTTTATCTGATGTGTACTTACTCTATATATGTTTAATTATTATAAAGTCAAGATGAACGTAAACACCTGGAGTGGCCAAAAACTACAATTACATGCCACAATCCACAGGGGAACCGCACTTGAAAAAAAAAACACATTACAAGACTAAAGACAAACGTTACTCGGGATAGCCGGACTTGGTACCGGCACTAGTGAAAGCGAGCGGTAGGTTTTAACCAGTTGATGGGTACCCAAACCTTCTCTTTCTCTTTCCCTTTCTGTATGTTTATATATTATATTGCGGATTTTGCATTAAGGGCATTTCCCATGTTTCATTTTTATTCACATTATTTAGTGACACTCGAACACTGAAACTAGATATTTCTATTAAATGATTAGTTCATATATTCTATTCGGATTTCAGAACATTCCAGCTAGGAATCTTTCATTTTAATATCAGGCCATTAGTGTCACTACATAATAAGTATCAACTTTACATGAAAACATCCGGCAGCGGTGTCTCGTAATGTTTCGCACTAAATTGACATCACAACATGTTTATATCGGTTTCAACTTATTTTCTGAATATAATTCATCAGCATTGTATCTAACTTATCATTATAATCTATATTTTATCATTGTTAATGGTTGCAGACTTAAAATCCGAATACCCTAAAAAATTAATGAGAATCTCATTCTATAATATAATATCACACTATTTTAAGTTCCTCAAATTATTTTTATGTAAATCTCATCATTTCATAAATAAAAACATTTGTCTTGAGCATAAGTCAGTGTTCGGTCCAAATGTTTGGTAAAAATGAAGTTGCACTGGTGTAAGCCGACCAATTCACCACTTGGACTTAATATTGCTATGATCTAATGTAGAACATTATTCTATTGCAACATCAAATAAACTTGTCTTTGATAAAGGCATGAAACAAAACTGAAACACACATTTTCTGTCCTTGTTGAACAATATTATGAATAAAATTTGCACATTTTTCTTTGAAAATTTCATCCCAAATAATTCAGTTTTGTATTGATGTTTACAGATTGCAATAAAATATAATTGAATTACTTGATTACAACATTTCCTAAAAATGCTTATGATTTGTTTGATTTACAATCCCTCTACATGTTCATATGTAGTTTCTTTCTTTATTCTTTAAATACACATTAAACTTGTTAAATATTAAATAAAAAATGAACGGCTACGAACGCACAGAATGCCAAGGAGGCAGCACATTGACTAGGGGTGAAAATGGACAAGTGTTTACACAAAATTCCTCTGATCAAAGTTGATAGTTTTTTTTTTTAAGAAAAAACTCATAATTCTTCTGAATTTAAAGTAATACTCTTCAATACAATAGTAATGCAGAGAAAAAAATTCCATCAAAATTCGATGAAAAAGGGTTTTTTAGGTAATTTGTCCATTGCAACTTGTTTTTGCCCTACCCTATAGCTCAGAAACGGCAAAAGGTACGTTGCAATAATATTGAAGCTTGTTGACTATGTTTTTTTCATCTAAATAAATAGCATGAATCTCCATGCAAGCATATTTATAGATATAATTAATTTTACTCTTATTATCTGTTTTGTAAATAACCATGCCAATCAAAAGTTAATTATTGCAGATATTATCAACTTTATTACATGCATCATATTGACACATATATCTCAACATGAACTATATTAATGATATATCTTCCAACTATGAAATGAATCAACTTAACTTTCATGAGCAAACAAGGACGCAAAACATTGGTTTAATTAAATTGCTGTTTTTTGGCGAATAACACATATGACATAGCCACATATCAAAATCTGACATAAACCTAAAAATTGTTAGTATGACGACATTATCTTCTTTGCCCGCGCGTGTTATCAGATAACCAAGTTTTACCCCTTTTCCGTAAAATTTCTCACAATGAAGGAAAGAGGAAAAGTACATAATGCAAATATGTTGAGCATAGCAAGATATCAATATATATATATATATACATAAATTGTCTTTGTGAAAAATATTTGTATCCTATGGGACATATAGATTAGAGATCTCTAACACCAATGGCATTACTTACGCACATAAGTCCTTAGATTACATAGTCTTCTTTAAAAAAGATATGTTTCAGTTTTCACCTCTTTCAAATGTGTTGCCAGTTGGAACATATTGGGCAATCTTGAAAACCTGAAAGGAGCCATTTTTCTCCAAATCTGCCACAAATAACCAATGACAGGATATGGAGTAAATGTACATGAATCAAAGTCTCTACAAATACATGGTAGACCCAAGCAAAGGTACACCGATTTTATTGTTGTTCATCTTGAAGTCACCATATGAGGCCTTCAAACAATAACCTTAGTAAGTTCAAGACGGTCCCTAGCACCGGTTAAAGAGATATTCTATGCTAAATGTCGAATAACGCTATGCCCATGTCTTTTGTAGTCATTGATGCTGGATCGTCGACAAGCATAAATTAAAATGGAAAAGTGTTATTGCTTTCACTGTAATCCGTTGCCCAACAAAAATAGTAGTGGCATAAGCTAGTGGACGATTACAACATATAGACAAACACAGAGCACTCATCAAGTCGATGGTAGGAAAACAACTTGACATTATAAAACAGAAAGAAAACGGAAGGATTAACTCTCTCCATCGTAGTTTTGTCCTTATCTATATTTGATATTTGATATTTGGTTTTATGCATTTTAAACATTTTTTTTTAAATTATGGATTTCCTTTGTTTCGGTTCTAGTGCTGCTGATGAGGAATAAATTTCCGAAATGGCCATACAGCTCATTAAAATTATTGCAGTCGGAGTTAACATATGTGTTATGGTCTCATGTTCATTTACTCCATATCCTTTCATAAAAGATGTCAGCACAATTAGCAGACGGCCAGAATAACATTTGGATATTATAAAAATAATAAATGCCAAAATTGAAAGTATGACAGTATATTCATATGAGAAATTATCTCATGAACAAGTACAACATAATTGAAATATATAGAAAAAACACATCCCTCGCACGGGAATCTTTTTACGGACTCCACACTGCAGGAAAGACAATTCAAGACTAAAATAAACAATTAAAGGATATGGAGTAGATTGTACATTAGACAAAGTCTCTACAATTACATTTAGAACCATTCAAACGAACAACGCTTTTATTGTTGTTCTTCATCTTGAAGTCGCCATAAGTCTATATTTGGATTGCATCTATAAGATTCCTTACAAAATTCTTACATGAGTTCTTTTTTCGTGATAGAATGCAAACTTTAGTTTGCGTTTTAATTGAGATGATGACCTTAAGTATGAGTATTTCGACAAACCGGTTTTAAGGGCTGTCTTGACCTTACTATGACATATATGCACAAAAGCTCATTGTTGGATGTTGATGGTGACTTTAAGATGAAGAAGAAGAACAACAAAAAATAGCGTTGTTCCTTTCCATTGTTTTATTGTTGTTTATTTATTTATCATGTTGTTTATTTATGTTTTTTTATTTCCATTGTTGTTCCCTTCCATTTGTAAAGACATTGTCTCATGTGCATTTACTCAATAACCTTATATCGTTTATTTGCTTTAAATCGTTCATCAGATTGTCTCTACAAAAGTAAGTGAGAACCGAACCGTCAGTCCGAAACGATCAATCCAAGGACAAACGTCAGAAAAAAAAAGAAACAAAGACACAACATGAGCACGACACAGAAAAGAAAATGAAGACACACATATATATGAATGAACAACACGGACCAAATAAAAAATCATGGGTGAGATCAGGTGCATCGGTAGAATAAGCATCTCCTGCTTCTTATAAGACACCCGCCGTGTTGAACATGTCAAGTCCGGTATTAAAGTCAAATCCGGTAGAGGAAAAACAAACTTTAGTGGCAAAGAGAAAGATCTGTTGTCATCCTGGAAACAGATATCCCATAGCGGTCCACAAAATCGTGATGTCGACCGTAAAACTTCTGTAGTGATGACCTCAAGATATGGCCAACATACCATTGCTAAAATAGCCTATTTGAAAGCAACAGATCTCTATCAAGGTAGTCACTGTATCGACCGCAGGCCCTTTAGTAGCGAATGAGTTGGGAGATGTAAACTCCATATGCCGATGCTTTTGGAATGTTGCTACAAAGAAAAGTTCAGTACAAGTTCAGATTCAGATTTTGAGTCTGTGGCTATTTATTCGTTTGCTTATTTCGTTATATATTGTTGCACTTGGTTTCCTTTATTCAATACAAAGTCATGTAATTGAAATTTTGTTGATACTGGTACTACAATGTACTATTACCCTTTTATGTGTCAATCTTTAACTTGATGATTAAATTTTTCAAAGAAACAATAAATGCAAGCGTAAGGCATGCTTGAAAGGAAATGAAATTGACATAAGAGTTTACTGTTACACTTGATTTATAATTGATAAAAAGATCACAATATTAACATAAGTTCAGAGAAACAAACACACAATTGTTAATTCCAATCCATTCTAATACTGAATATTGCTAAGAAATAATTAAAAAAGACTTTTAAATTATGTAATCAATTCAGTAGTACATCACATCACGTATCTAGAAAGATTTTATTCTGTTGAGAAATTTTCAAATATAAGATAATGTCTTCAACATTTCCGCAACAGATTAAGACATAAATCGTGTTAAAAGCTGATATTTGTCATCTTCATGATATTGTTAGTTCTGTGGTCCATCATTGTTGTTAATTTCATTTCGAGAGGGGGAGGAATTTTCTATTGCTTAGTGCTTTGGCTCCAGAGGAAATCATGCAAAAATAATTTAATAGAGGATTTTTTTTAGCCATAACATTATCGTTGAATATAAAACATGAGGTGTAGTACCCCATCAAAAAATTGAAATTGCGTTTTTTTTCGTTCGAAAATATTTTTTTTGACAAGACAATAACGGCTGTATCCTAGACAAGATGTTTTTGTGACAGATTTTGAAAGACAAGAGGGGATTCTTTTGCTTATTTTTTAATATCAACTCTCAATTCCTTTGGATTTTTAAACGAGTCCACAACCAATCCAATATACATTTTATGATGATTCACTCCCATTTCTTTCTTTACAATACAACTGCACTGCATAAGAATATATCGATTATATGATTTAGGTTGGTCTTTACATATGCAATTTCTTTCATAAACATTTTCACTTAAATACTTGTAAGATGTTGTAGTTTAGTTTCATATGGTTATTCACCTGAATTCAAAATGAATTGTCTTATTTCCAAACAAGCGTTGAAATAAACAGGGATAATAACTTGCTGTAAAGGAGAAACATCAAACTCAAAACTCCCCAAAGGGTTAACTAAAAAATCATCATGTATTTCAGTAAAAATTGACAGTAGGTGCCCTCTCTCCCACCTCAAAGGAATCTGAAAAGAACGTCAGTTTTAGTTTTTTGTCTTGTTGCAAAGATTAAAAATGCAGAATGATTTACACAATATCATATTGCCTATAACCATAATGTTAAACACAGAATATATTTGTTTCCTATTGTCTATAATCTCTCCTTGACACTTCTGTATACTTTGTTAATAGTTTTGTTCTCTATTATCATGCACTATACAGCAATTCTCAGCCAATAAGGTTGGTCTATAAGTCGGGCTATGTTGTGTGATTAAATTCCTATAGGGAATCGAGATATAGATATATAGAGGTTACTTATTCAAAACTTCTAGAGCTATACGGTTGTGTCAGGCTAGTCTTATATCCTGTCGTTTGGATTGTTTATAGTTGTCTTGATAGTATGTTAGTTTAAAGCTTTGTATTTGTTAGTGGGTATTTTTTTTTTCAGTTTTCCGTCAACCTTTCAATTTATTCATAATCCCTAAATTTAAAAATTTAAATTCTGAATACGAAATTGTGTTGTACGAAGAGAAAGCAAATCCGTAAAATGTTACGCACTATTTGATTCTTCCTTTTTTGGTTTGTTTATCTTTTTTTTTAACCAATTTGAAATACTTGGTTTGGACTAAAGCATACCTCAAATTTTATGTACAAGTGAAACTTTTGTGAATAAAGTGAAAAATTGATATATTTGGGCAAACAGTTTCCCGTTGAATGTATACTTGCTATAGTTTCTTTATCTTTGAATTAAATATATTATTTTCGATTACGAAAATCACTGAGAGTGTTCATTGCCGTAGAAAAAATATGTTTTAACAGTTATCATGTTTATTTCTCTTGATTCCGGCTGGAAAGCGTCAAGTAGGGTGCCCAAGTGAAGATTTCTTTTTCGAATTTGGGTTAACGGAATCACACACACCTGCATTATACATATTTGGAAAGATCAAATTTGGTCACATTTTATTTAAAATGGGGTTAAAGGTCATTTCCTAAAATCAAGAAAAATTTCACGGAACTAAAATTTGGCTTCATTTTACCAACAAACTCCTGACGAAATTTTCAAAAAATAAAATTTATTTTATCCAGACGGTTCGTTGATTTATTTTTTTATAATGATTTGTCATTTATCTTCATTAAACAAGTTTTACGGTTACCATTTGTTTTTGAGATGTGCAATTTTGAATTTTTGCACCTGAAATATATAAAGGACGCTTTCAATTATTATGAATAATATTTTCTAAGTTTTTGTTGAACCATTGTTTAAAGGAAACCATAAATTAAATTTTTAAGCCTGACCTCTTCAAAACTGAATAAAACCTGGACAAAATAAATCATTTTTTCTTTTTGGTATTACTTTCGTAAATTTCCATGAAAAATACGCACTACCATAAAACCTAATAAAATCAATAAAACTTGACCAAAACCCTATCATATCATCTACATAGATAGCGAAATATCAATTTAAATGTAAAAACATTAGTATGTACATGAAAATTCGAAATTCGACCAATTTAAAAATCTTCAACAGATCAAGATAATTTGAAAAGACTTGGTCTACCATGTTATTCTACCTTCATATAGATTAGAGTTGTCGCGCTTCATACGTTTCAAGATTTATCAAGCTATAAAAATTCCAGATTCACATAATTATACCCCCACTTGAAAAATGGGGGTATATAGTGATGGGGTTGTCCGTCCGTCCTTCCGTCCGTCCGTCTTTCCGTCCGTCCGTCCGTTACACCTGAGGGTACCCATCTCTTATCCACTACTCCTCCTGAACCACTGAATAGATTTTGATGAAACTTAAACACAGTCTTTATGACATAATGTAGATGTGCACCTCCTATTTCAGAATTT
>MJUU01012805.1:0-33381 GCA_002080025.1 Modiolus philippinarum | reverse complement strand
AAATTTGGTCACATTTTATTTAAAATGGGGTTAAAGGTCATTTCCTAAAATCAAGAAAAATTTCACGGAACTAAAATTTGGCTTCATTTTACCAACAAACCCCTGACGAAATTTTCAAAAAATAAAATTTATTTTATCCAGACGGTTCGTTGATTTATTTTTTATAATGATTTGTCATTTATCTTCATTAAACAAGTTTTACGGTTACCATTTGTTTTTGAGATGTGCAATTTTGAATTTTTGCACCTGAAATATATAAAGGACGTTTTCAATTATTATGAATAATATTTTCTAATTTTTTGTTGAACCATTGTTTAAAGGAAACCATAAATTAAATTTTTAAACCTTACCTCTTCAAAACTGAATAAAACCTGGACAAAATAAATCATTTTTTCTTTTTGGTATTACTTTCGTAAATTTCCATGAAAAATACGCACTACCATAAAATCTAATAAAATCAATAAAACTTGACCAAAATCCTATCATATCATCTACATAGATAGCGAAATCTCAATTTAAATGTAAAAACATTAGTATGTACATGAAAATTTGAAATTCGACCAATTTAAAAATCTTCAACAGATCAAAATAATTTGAAAAGACTTGGTCTACCATGTTATTCTACCTTCATATAGATTAGAGTTGTCGCGCTTCATACGTTTCAAGATTTATCAAGCTATAAAAATTCCAGATTCACATAAATTTTTTAGATTTTTACGCAAATTTAATGCTTTTATATGTTGATTTCTCTGTAATGGCAGACATGACAGCCATGATTTTTGGCACATATGTACAGATGATAGTTGTGTTTCCGTTTAAATTAGAATATTTCGAAAATTCGGGTAATTAATTTCGTATTCAACAAAAATGTCTTAAATTCATGATCCTTTTTATTCCATTTTTAAAACCGACAAATTTTAAAATCCAATGGATAATAAGTTTTATTCTAGCTAGTAAAACAAAATTTTAGGTCTGGACTTTCACAAAAATAGCTTTTTATCAGGATATCGGAGACTCTTACTAATTTCTATGAATTTAAAGATACCATATCTAAGAATCTGCTATAGGGTACCCCTTAAAAATAAGAAATTACAGAAATCGTGACCACGGAAACCTTCTACGACAATGAAAAATATAAAATTTAATAAATATTCCAACCTATAAAACAAAAATTAGTCGAGTGTTATTCCGTTAACCCAAACTCGCAAACTAAGCGTCTTTTTGGACATTGGGCACCCTATTAGTTGCTCTATTGCTTGGTTTAATCATGTATTTGTCTCGTGTGCATTTACTCCATATCCTCTCATTGTTACTTTTCATTTTCACGAGGGTCAGATATATATTATGTTTTATGATGAACATGCTAAGAACGACAAATGTCTAAGATTTTTGTTCACAATTTCAACAGTGCATATAAACAACCAATGCTAAAATTGTGTTGAAAGCCTTTAGCCAGTAACAAACCGAGCTCAATTCTGATAGAATGACAAATCAGCCACAAAATGTATATCAGCCCTGTATAAGAAAACGTATGTTTTGTGAACGATAAATTTCGAATCCCTTCCAAATGTACCAACCCCTAAACCACAGCTCCTTACAAGTATATAAATAAACATAACTATATCGGAAAGTTTTTATATGAAGACCAAATAAACTAAATAATATACTTGTAAAGAACAACAGTCAAAGCGACCAAGATCACAACAATAAATGCGTTATTCTATTGCTTGGTTTTACCCTCGAGATTTTACCATGTATTTGAAGAGACTTTGTCTCATGTGCATTTACTCCATATCCTTTCCGTTGTTTTTTTCATAGAAAAAGCAAGCACGTGCATTTAGGTATATCGGATTTGATTTGTATTGAGAATGGAATAAGGATTTAGAATTAAGGTGAGAGGTACGTAAATAAGCGCCTCTACCGGTGAACGTTATAAATTTGCTTTAGAATGAACGTACAATAATTTTAATTTTCACTTTAACCTATCGTCGTTTCAAACTTTATCCCTCAATTTTTCTGAAAAATTGATATTATGTTGCCAAAGAAATTTCTGTTTTATTGATATAATTTTTTACAGGGTCGCCGAGTTCGTTTTCGTGGTATAGATCGCTGACAAATCACGCCTCAAATCATAACTTTTATCGACGACGTCGCTATTTTGACGGCGGATTAAATCGAAAAAATCCAAATTTGGCGTGCCTAATCTATGTTCAACTATTTAAACCGGCGAAATAAATTCGGTGACCCCATATAAAATTTACACCATTAAAATGGGATTTTCATTGTTTAAAACATATCCTTTTTGTAGAAAAATTGTAGGATATATTTTCATAAACGCGCAATTTAAAACGTTTCATATATTATTTTTCTGTACGTTTTACATGGATTCTATATGAAAACAATATAACTGATAGATATTTAAATTTGTCGTATTTCAAACATAAAAATAGCTATACCGAATTTATTTCACCTTGGAATTCAGCTTCATTTGATGCACTTGCATGTAAAATTTCATCCCAATCCGGAAACTTTGCTATTTACGTACCTATTACCTTAAGACACAAAAACGAGATGTCCCCCTATGCTTTTAAAAAAGTCTGTCAGTGTGACATTGATTTATCATTATGGTATTTGTTTTTGATAAAAAAAAATCTCTTGGCCATTTTGCTGAATTTGCTTATTAATTATCATATTAATGTTTACCGAGTACTTGATTTAAATTGTTGCTTAATAGTTATATCCGTTGTAATAAATTGTTTTGCTTTCGAACATGAAAACGTTCAGTTATCTAGTAGATCAACTCTTTTGAAGGTAAAACGACTGTTACATGTAGGACCTGATAAAAATTTTCATAAAAGAGAAACAAAAAACTTCTAGTTCTTTTTTTATACGACCGCAAAAAATTTGAGGTCGTATAATGGTATGGCGCTGTCGTCGTCGTCGTCGTCATTGTCGTCCGGCGTCGTCGTCGTCCGTAGACAGTTTGGTCAATAACTTAAGTTCCAGTTGTCCAATCCCTTTGAAATTTTACCACAGTGTTTCTTGGCACAAAAGGAAGGCTGGGTTGGGTTTTGGTCATGTAAGCCCCCCCCCCCCCTGTTTAAAAAAAGGGACCAAAAAGGGGAAAAATGAGTGTCTTCACATATTTAGGAGTAGAATATTCATTATTCATTGGATTTTGATGGGGTTTCTTTCAGTGTGTTCATAATTAAATTTCCTATCAGTAGTATGTCAACGGATTTACGTGGCATGTACCGTTCACGAGATAAATGGGTCCCAAAAGAGGCGATTGTCAAAAATTTTATTTTTTTATTTTTAGTCCGATTTTGATGCAGATTTTTTACAATGGATTCCTATTGGAGATAAACATAAAGTAAACCCATCAGATTTTTTACAACTTGTTTCTTTTCTAAGCTATGAGGGGCCCATTAGGGACAAAATTGCAAATTTTGCAGATCACCGAAAATTTTAATTTTTCATCGGATTTCGATGGGATTTTTTCCTTTGGATTCCTCTTAATATAAGCTTTCAGTAATATGTCAATAGATTTGGCGTAACTCTTACCGTTTCCAAGCTGTAAGAGGTCAAAGGTGCAAAAATTGCAATTTTTCTAAATATGTGAAATTTTTATTTTTTATCGCATTTTGCTGGGATTTTTTTCTTTGGATTCCTCTTGATATAAGCTTTCAGTAATATGTCAACGGATTTGGCGTATCTCTTACCGTTCTCGAGCTACAAGGGGTCAAAGGGGCCAAAATTGCAATTTTTCAAAATATGTAATATATTTTTCATCAGATTTCATTTGATTGTTTTTTGGTTTGTTTTGAAGTTGCTCTTGTTGTAAGCTTTTGGTAATACGTCAAAAGATTTTGTGTAGCTCTTACCGTTTCTTAGCTATAAGGGGTCAAAGTGGCTGAAATTGCAATTTTCAAAATATGTAAAATCTGTTATTTTTTTAATGGATTTTATTGGGGTTCCTTTCTTCTTATCCTCTTATTGTATAGTTAAAATAGTATGTTGACCAATTTGACATACTTTTTACCATTCCCTTTATATATAAGGGCTGATTTTTACTTTCCTTAGTTTGTGTGCAGCTAATAACTAGGTCAAGCTATTTATTGTGTCTATTTAATTACTGTATCAAGCTCTTTACTGTGTCCTCATTCATTTTGAATTACACTTGTTCAAGTATCAGTGTTCGACATGCTGCGGTCGTATCATGCTACGCTCGGCCCTTTATTATATTTTCGAAAGGTTTTTAGACGTTTAAACAAATAATAAAGCGGATAATACTTAACCATGTAATAGTTTTTAATAGTGAATAACTACGTGTGTAAAGAGCTAAGATAGTACGGCAGTTGAAATGAAAACTGCGCATCATTTATGCGCAATTTACAAAAAAAAAAAAGGAAAATAAAAAAAGAAAAAAAAAATAACAAAAAAAACAAAACAAAAAAAAACAAACAAACAAAAAAACAAAAAATGGAATTTACTGTGGGAATGCTGCCGCAATGATTCTGGAATGCTTTTGATCAAATATGCCACTTTTTATTGTCTCCTGTTCTATAAAGGGGGTATGATTTGTACAGAAATAATAGGAAAAGATCAGTTTTTCGCAGTTTATTCAAAAATAAGTTTGGTTTCATGCAAATCAAAGATAAGTGTATTACATTTGTAGCTAATTTGCAAAATTAAAAAAAAAAAATCTATCTGATATGAATAAAATGAATTAAAATTTTGTGAGAATTCGCTAATTTTCAATCTAATTTTAAGCTAAATAACAGATGTTTGCATGAAACATTTAATGCTGATATGGCCGATGACACCAAATTCTTATTTCATTTTTTGCATGCTCTTAAAATAATGAGGATTAAGTCATGAAAATATAAAAAAAATATACTTGACAGATTTTAAACCCCCGTAACACATTAAGTTGAATAACGAAGCATGCATCCCATGGAAATTATAACATCAATCGGTTACTTGATGATTTATATTCTATTTTATTGCAAAGTAAGGCATGTTACATGCAAGTTAATTAGCAGGTATTTTCTCTAATTAAAGGACCGACAAAACTTTTAAAGGTGCCTCAGGTCGTTCGTGATAAATTAATTCAGATTTATTTGGATAACATGTCAATTAAATGCTAAATCAGTAGCTTTATAAATTTATGTGTTTGTTTTTGTTAGAAAAGAAAGGTCGCTGCACCACTGGGATGTAATAAAGTGCAGCAGTTCATGTTGTTAACATGAAAAAATAGATAAGGATAACAATGCAGATGTTTAAATTGCTTTTCACGAAGGGAACAAATCTATATGAAAAGGATATCGGGTTCCAAGATGACAACAGATCTTTCTCTCCAAAACTTACAATTATTGTTTCCTCTACCGAATTTGACATGTTCAACCCTACATGAAAATATTCGACACTAGTGTCTTAAAACATCTTGACAAAAACGGTTTTGCACCACTTTACCTGATCTTTAGATCGCTTATATCTCATTTTCTGATGAATTTTAATTACCCTGCAATTAGTATTTATTTAACCTAATACAGTGTTGTTCTAACATGAAAAAAAAATAAATAGAAAAAAGAAGGGAAACGGGGAATGTGTCAAAGAGACAACGACCGAAAGGGGAGTTATAACAACTCAAAGCCACCATACGATCTTCAATGAACGGTGAGGAAACCCCACACTCAACGGCAGGTCGGAGTCGGCCCCCTAAATAAAGAGTAATCAAGTTCAGCGAAATAAACATCATCCTAGACTCCTATAGACATAAAATAAACTAACTAGAAAACAGACAAGACACACAAAGGATTAATAAATGTTCTGACTTAGGACAGGTGCAAACCTGCTGCGGCGCGGTTAAACTAGTTTTATTGGGCCCAAACCTTCCCCCTATCGCCAATGTGATGCATAAAAAAACAATCGTTACAACAGTAAAATTCAGTTCGCAACAGGAATGTATCACGTTTATGTAGTCCCATTCTCTTAAAGTTTGCAAGAATTTTTAAGTTCATACCAGTCTTTGTTTTCTTATCTCATCTGTGCAGATATCATTTTTTTCTTCAACAAAGGACAGAAACATGTGTAGTCCATTTAATGACTATAAAAATAGAGAAAAAATTAATTAAAAATTTTGTCATTTATATACCTTATTCTAAATTAGATCTATTTAAAGGGTTAATTCATCCACATTAGGAGTGAATTTTACGTGTAGATTTATCTCCAAATAAAAAAGTTGTCCATTTCATTTAAGGGTAAAATGATGTCTGTTTTCTGTGTTACCATATTGGGAGTAACAAAATCTATTTCAACAGCCAACATGTGCTGTGTGTTTACTCAGCTGACCACTAGTAGCATGTAGGTAAACCTGTATTAACCAAATTTGGAAGTCATGTGTATATCTTCTGTACTTTACCTGTTCAGGTAAAAATCAATCCATGATGAAAAAAAAAATATCAGAATGTCACAATGTGTTGTACACTAAAGAGGATGTTAAAGTACATGTAAACTTTTAAATACATGTACCTTAGTCAAATCACATGAAGCAAAAGAATCATGACAATTTGTTTATGCATATTCGATTATAAAAATAAATAAAAACATTAAGATAAATGTTAAAAGAAAAATCTTATAAAATACCTGTAAATGTATTTTCAAGAAAAAATATAATTGTATAATTGTTATTAAATTTAATTATAAATTGTACTCCAAATTTCTTCTCAGTAAACTTATTTGGTAAAAACAAAGTAGCATTGCCAAATTTAGATTCCAAGTGACCGATGGCTTTTGTTTGTTATGAAAACAACAATCAAATGTTGAGTATGTTTATCTTTACATGCAAATGCTAGGTCTAATTTAAATTCTTCATACATCTATATAAGTGCCATGTGAAAGAATTTGTATAACAATAGCCAGTTAGGGTTAGGTCATGCTGTTTAGTTCTATGGCACACTCCCATATTTGTAGTCTTAAAATAAACTATTGCAAGTAATGGACAAAATCTTAAGTTTTGAGTGGAAATACCAAAAATATGTTTTTCAGTTATGTATTGACTATTTTATTAAGAAATGTTTCACTAAATATGTCTATAGTTTATCTTTGATTTTTAATTAATTTTTCCCCTATTTTTATATCCACCAAATGGACTATACATGTATACTGCCTTTCAAAATCTTTGTAAATGATGTGTACTTGCGTTAGACACATTAATGGAATCCATTGTGCAATGTTCCAATGTAGAACATCATTCCATTACCATATCAAGCCAACTTGCCTTTGATATAGACATGTTACGTGTACAAACTGATACATACATTTCTTTCCAGTTTCACTGTATGATCATGAATGATTTTTCCGTTGTAAGTGATTGCCACTTATAAAATCGTTCATCCGAGTAATTCAGTTTTATATTCAGATATATTATACACGGATTATTTGATTTACAACAATTAAAAAAATGCTTATGGGTTTGGTCATCAATTTTTATTACAATTCTCTTTAACGTTTATATTTGGTATTTCCCTTTAATCTGTAACTATATAGGCTTGTAAAAATTTTAAACACGGATTCTTTGTAAGGACAAAACAATTTTAATACAGGTTGGGAAACGGTATGTACAAATTTAGTTGATATTCATTTTCTAGGTTGATATTAATCTATGAATCACAAAAATAATGCTAATTTATCATTATTGACCTCCGTTGCCATAATAACGATGACGTCCATTTTCGGCTATTTCTAATTCGAAAACCTTAAAATAAGAGCTTTTCAAACCCAAAATCTTTCAAGGAAGACCAGTGAATATAAGATATAATTTTGCATGAGGTTAATTTAAAGTATTATTGATCATATTCGAAATCTTTCAAGGAAGACCCGTGAATATCAGATATAATGCATGAGGTTAATTTAAAGCATTATTGGTCATATCCGAAACAGTTTCAAAATTTAAATAAGTGAAAAATCAAAGCAATGGAAGCAAAGATTTCACGAAATTGACCTTTTTGACGGCAAATTTTGACAAAAGTATGCCAATTTTGTCACGTTTCAGTCTCAATGTTTAGAAAAGGCACCAACTGCATACTCCATGGGACAATTATCTCATAGAACATGCTTTGTTATTCAAAATATATAGAAATCATAATAGGGTAAGAATTGGTGTCTTAGAAAATTAATGTTAAAGATGGTTATCACGTAAACAGAGCAAAATGTCCATTTCCGTAGAAAACTGTATAGCTATGAATTAAGTTTTTGTATGAGCTTAGATCAAATCAACATTCAGAAAATAAATTAACAGTAACTTTGGTATTATGTATCATTATATCTCGGATTAGATATCGTTTAAACTTATCATAGTCTTGAAACAATTTCAAGTTCAATGTTCTTATTGTCAAGGTCAAACGAAAATTGCGCTTTTTAAAAGGATCAATTTAAAAAAAAATGGTTTTTAAGTGTCCTTGAAGACAAGGAAATGACCTTGAAATCATTCCAAGGTTGTTACATGTTAGATTGATCCTTAAAGGTGTATATGAAGAACACTATTTATATCTAGTGTCAGGTAGGTGATAATTACATAGTTATACAGTTTTCAGAGAAATGGTCAACTATGCTTTGTTACCATGGTAACTCAATTTTAACATTGATCAATTAGGACACTTATTCTAACCCCACCAGGATTTATATATTTTTTTAACAACTAACATAGCTGCGTATGACAATATGAAAAAGAAAGCAAATGGGTCAAATGTCAAGGAGACAACATCCCATATCCAGGTTAAAACGACCCAAAACAAAGCATCTAGGGGTCATCGTACGGTCTTCAAAACAGTGAGGAACCTCACACCGTATAGCAAGCCCTAAATGGCCCCAAAAATGTAAATAAGTGAATAAATGAATGGAAACAAACCACATCCAATAACCCAAAAATCAAGAAACTAAAATTTTATAAGAAGACAAGGACAAGCCAATGACCAACATATTCCTGACTTGGGACAGGCGCACAAATTGCGGTGGTGTTAAACTCGTTTTCTTGGATCCAAACCCTCCCGATATGTTTAGTGAATGGCTGAAAATAAATACACAAAAAGACTCACAGTAAAAATCAAACTAGAAAAAAGTCCAGGTTATCAGACGAGTACCCTTACAATGGAGTACATAAAACATGAAAACAATAAAAACAAGTACTGTCCAGACAAAAGCTCGCAGTTACTGACAGCTAGCCAAGGACATAATTTCCGTTGACTATGATATCAAGCCTTCTTACAGATGTAATTTCAATTGTAATACTTCTAAATATATTTGGTATAACGAAATCATCAATTATGAAAGAAGAACACGATATTGTGCAATGTCAAATACTGCCAATATGAAAAATTGTTTAAATTTAGTTCTGGTGTAAAGCATTTAGGAGATGATCAATATTTTTGCCAAGAAAAACCAGATGTAAAGATTTAACAACAATGCTGTATTTATATCCTTGATGAATGAGTTTGTTCAACGGATTAATAAAGTTTGAATTTATGCGCTTTGTAAATGATATCGCCTTACAAGTTTGGATGTGAAATGCCCTGATGTATAAGAGCCCTGCATGTAGAACCAAATTTTCGTAATAAGTCAATGTATCTATAATAAAATTTAGAGAATGTTTTTATCAATTTATGATATCTTAACCCTTGATGCAGAAGTTTTTCAGTGAGACATAGAATTCGGTCGTTGAAGTCAGAAACATCACTTCATACTCGTGCATATCGAACATGTTGTGAAATGTAGACCCCGTAAGAAGGGTCTAACGGAACATTGCCGTCGAGATGGGGAAAATTGACTATAGGGAAGGAGAAATCATCCCTTTTATCATAAACCTTTGTGTTTAACTTTCCTTGATTTATTGATATATCAAATTAAGAAAAGAGTATAATCATTGCTGCTTTTGGAATTATTTAAAGTAAGTTCTGCAGGATAAATTTCATCTGTAAATTTAGAAAATTCAAGATTATTTACAGCCAAAATATCGTCGAAATATCTATATGTATTGTTGAATTTATCAGTTTGTATATTTGTCATGTTTGCCGTCATTGAAAACCGATTTAAACGACAATATTACTATTAAGTTTATGCAGTTGCAGTTGCATTCCCTTACAACTGACCCTGAAATGTGACAAAATAAGCACAATTTTGTCGAAAATTTTCATTGAAAAACAAATCGCTTTCTTGATCTTTTCGATAGCCTTGTTTTAACTTCCTATTTTTGCAAAGTGTTTACAATGTTTGGAGATGGTCAATATTTAAAAAAAAAACATCATAAAAAGTTATAAATGTATTTATTGTCCTTGACAAAAATTGAATTTGAAAAATGCATATTTCAAGGTATTTGAAATTGCGCAAAATTGTCGTTGTGGTTACCATGTCAACGGAAGGTCAATAATTACAAAATGGCATTATTTTTGTGACTCATGGTTTAATTACGACCGAATGAAGTGAAATAAAAATCAGCTAAATCTGTGATATACCATTTTCAAGTAATTCTGGTGCTTACAGAGAGTCCATGTTAAAATAAAAAGAGAAAACAGAAAGCTACAGTGAGAAAACTCTACAACTCTTAAAAATGGATAAAAGTTTTGATAATTATGAATAGACAAAAGAAATTGATACCATAAATTTAAGGCACTGGCCAGTGATTTATTATTGACACTAAACTAGTACCAAGTTTACTTTAGACTTCTCCACACTTTATACTACCATTCTTCATGAACAACTGAAATCTCGAGGGAAAGATATGCTTCATAAATATTTTTCCCGTAAGAACGGCGAACAGAGATAAATGTTGTCATAGGCAGAGAACAAGCATACTTTGTGAAATATGACCAAGAATCACAAAAAAAAATACACGGAGGAAGAAGTGATTAAAATGGTAGAGTTTCTGATTGACAATATATTTGTCCAGTTTGGATGATTCGTTTTCAACAGACCATCGGAATTCCAATAGGCACAAACTGTGCACCTTTTTTTAGCCGATCTGTTTCTCCACTCTTATGAGGCAGAATTCATTGAAGGTCTTCTTCAAAATAAAGACAAAAAACTAGCCCAGTCATTAATTTCAGCTTCCGTTATATAGATGATATTTTATCACTAAACAACCCTCGCTCTGGTGATTTTCTTCATCTTATTTATCCAAAAAGAGCTTGAAATTAAGGATACTACAGATACTTGGACATTGGCCTCGTTCCTTGACCTTCATCTTGAAATTGACAACAGAGGTACATTACTAGGTTGTATGACAAACGCGATGACTTCTCTTTTCCAATAGTCAACTTCCCTTTTCTTTGTGGCAACATTCCAAAAGCACCAGCATATGGAGTTTACATCTTACAAATCATTCGCTACTCAATGGCTTGTGGTCGTTACAGTGACTTCCTTGATAGAGCCCAGTTGCTTACAAACAGACTACTAAAGCAAGGGTACGTTACCTAAAACTTAAAGTCATCACTACAGAAGTTTTACGGCCGACATCACGATCTTGTGGATCGTTAAGGGCTATCTGTTTCCCAGATGACAACATATCTTACCCTCTACCACTAAAGCTAGTTTTCCTCTATCTGATTTGACTTTACTACCGGAGTTGACATGTTCAACACGGCGGATGTCTTATAAGAAGCAGGAGATGCTTACCCTACCGGTTCACCTATTGGGTCCGTGTTGTTCATCTGTATGTGAGTCTTCATTTACCTTTCTGTCGCCGTACTCAAGTGTTGTCCTTGTTTCTTAGTGTTTCCGATGTTGGCTTTGTCCATGGATTGTTCGTTCTTTTGACCGACGGTTCGGTTCTCACTTACTTTACTGGTTCTACATTTCTTTCGTTAAATAAACAATGAAACATAGTCTGGATTCTAATTAATGTTGTTTCATATATATGAACGGCATAAATTACTATGCAAGCATGTATGCGCTTTTTTAGAATAGGACTTTTTTACTCTAATTATCTGTTTTGTAAATAACCATGGCAATAAAAATATAATAATTGTAGATATCATCAGCTTTTTTTACATGCAACATATCGACACGTGTATATCTTAATAAGGATTTTATTGATCGCATATCTTCAAACTATAAAATGAATCAACACCAATATCATGAGCAAACACCAAAGGCAAAATATTCAGCATTGGAAACGTACATAAAATGCCTTAAATTCCCATCTCAAATATAAAACCATATCACCAGCGTCATGGATAATATACGAAAGAAGCGTTAATTCAAAGATGAACAGAACGAGACGCATAGCCATACATTTAATTACTTTGTTTTTTATCCCATAGTTTCAGTTTTTAAACATCTTTGAGTTTATGGTCTTCCAAACTGCACTGAAGAGACATAAATTGTCGAAATGCGCATATGCAGAAAGTAAATTCACAGTAACTTCGGTATTTAGTTATTCTTTATGTCTTTACGGTCGACCTCACGATCTGCGGGCTGGTATGATATGATGACAACAACTCTTTCTTTGCCACTAAGGTTTGTTTTTCCTTTACCGGATTTGACTTTACTACTGAAGTTGACATGTTCAACATGGATGGTGCCTTATAAGGAGCAGGAGATGCTTTCTCTACCGGTGCATCTGATCTTATTAATTTTTTTTCATTGCATGCCTGTTGTATATTTTTCTATGTGTGTGTGTTTTCAATTTTCTTTTCTGTGTTGTGCTCATGTTATGCCTTTGTTTCTTTGTTTTTTTATCCGACGTTGCCATTGTCCTTGGGTTATCGTTTTAGACTGACGGTTAAAATTGCTGCCATTGGGAACATGGTCTAGCAGTGGTCTATCAGGAACACCAAGCATAGATCGGTTTATAAAAACCTACTACAACGGCTGGATTTGTAGTGCGAATCTGAAATTCCTTAAAACATTTTACAGGAGTTGTATTGTGATATAATTTAAATTTGAGTGGATAAGGGGTCTTAACTGAGATGGTAACCTAAATTAAAGTTTGTGTATAATGAAGACTGAAAGGATATGGAGTAAATGCACGTCAGACAAAAGACGTTACAAATTCATGGTAAAATCAAGCAATGGATTACAGCTTTTTTGTTGTTTCTTATCATGAAGTGGAGATATACGAACTCAGTTTTTATGCCTCTATATGATTTATTTTTCTATTTACTTTTTTGTACATTTTGTTGCGTAAGCTTTGCTTTATTCAAAACATGTAATTGAAATTTTGACTCCCGCTCTTTTATTCTCTTACCATATAATCTTTGATGATTGAATTCTGTAAGAAACAATAATTCAAGCGTTAAATAATATGCTTAAGGAAATTATCCTATTTTAATGAAATTGAAATCAAGAGTTAAATGACACACTTGGCTTAAAATTAATAAAGAGATCACAAAATCACTATAACTTCTTAGAAAAACACACGCACTTGTAAATTTCAATCGATTCTACTTACTGAATATTTCCAAGAAATAATTTAATAAGACTTCTGAATTATGTAATCAATTCAATAGTACACCATGTATCTAGGAAGATTATATTCTGTTCCAAAAATTCCCTAATACAATGATATTTTCAGTATTTGTTCACAACGGATGAAGACATGATACCAGCTGATGTGTTTTTCATTTTGTAGTCTCACGTGTTGTTAATTTTCAATCTCATGTATTTATTATTATAGTGGTCTGCCATTTGATTTTCGAAAGGGGTGATTCAAATCTTGATTCTAAGTAATTTGTCACAAGAGGAAGTAAACCAAAAATAATTTGTCATATGATTTTTCGCCGTAAAAGGCATTGTTAAATTCAAAACATGAGACGATATACCATATCAAGAAGATTGAAATTGCGTTCTTTTACTCGAACTTTATTTTCTTCACAAGACAACAACGGTCACAGGGGATCCCTTTGCTCATTTTCGTAAGTTTCAAGCCTCAGTTCATTTTGCATAATCAAAACGAGTCCAAACGGGATATAAATATTTGGAGATCACTTGTTTAAAACTTCCGGTAGCTATATGTTTGTATCGGACTTGTCTGATATCCTATATTTCTAATTGTCTTTAGTTGCCTCTATGGTAAATATTGGTTTCAATATTTTTGGTTATTTGGTAGTCTATTTTATTGAATTTTTTCTCTCAACCTATCAATTTAATTCTTAATCCTTTTTTGTCAATTTTCAAATCCCTGAATTCGAAATTCTTTTAAACGATTCGAAAAGCAGGTCTATCGTTTTTATTCTCTACTATATCGTTATCTCTTCTTTATTTCTTTATCTCTTTTTTATCAATTTGAAATACTTTTGTAATAAAGAGTACCTCAAAGGGTCTGTAAGTCTCGTCATGTGACTAACGAGAATCTACGATAAACAGGCAATTTGAAAACGTTTGCCGCCAAAACATGACGTCAAAGGATTGTGACGCTCAAATTTTTGTTTGGGGCATCATATATCTCTGTTTGAAAAGTAACTTCCGGGTACAATTTTTGATCCCGGAAGTGCCAAAATAGTACGAGACTTACCGGCCCTATTGAAGCTTTTGTAAGAAAAGAAAACAATTGATACATTTTGGAAAACAGTTTCCTGTTGGATGTTTGTTTTTTATCTTTATTTTCTGAATCCATGACTTGGATAATGTAATAAAATGCTGATACCAAAGCCCTCCTTAGGCTATAAAGGCTACATCAGTTTGTTACCAAAAAAGCAATGTAAACATATGCATGGTTTACCTAGTATTTGAATATTTTTCATGTTCATTACAATAACTGGCATACAATATGACCTCTGACCTTGAACTTTACAGTTTTTTTTCAACATCCCATTTAGATTATTTCTAAGTTAAAGTAGAGATTCTGTTAATCTTTCTAGCTGGTTAGTTGGTATCCTCTTGTGACACAAGGTTTCATTTACCAAGTATGTGGTTATATAATCTCAATATAATGTATCACAATTAAAGAGGACGTTTGGCATTGAACTTTGACTTTATTCACAAATAGTAGTTTTATGACAACTTCTCGCAACAATTGTTATTTTTTTTTTACTTTTACGACAGAGATTTTAATTTTCAGACACAACAACTATATATAATGGGCTTCATTGCAAAATCGATGACCTTTTACCTTTTAATTGATTTCAAAGTCCTGATGATATGCTGGCCGATCAGTGATTTGTTTTTAACTTACCAAAATTACCTGCTAATCAACTTATATCTTAAATTATCATTGAATTGAAAGAATTAAATGCCTTACTTTGCGATCAAATAGAATATTAATCATCCGCTTATTGATTGATGTTATAGTAATATTTTCTAAGGGATGTATGCTTTGTAATACAACTTTACTTGTTATTTTTGCAGTTGGTAATTATCGGATACAAATATTTATATACCAGACAAAATCTATTGAAATTATTTCGAGTTATCCCGATTATTATCACAAGTCACATAAAATGTACAAATAGTTTTTTCATAAGTTTTTCTCTAGTCCTTACAAAAATCGTACGGCTTATAGGAATGTTGAGCATCAGATAGCTCATCATCGAAAAACATGGAATTTTAAGCCTCAAGTTGACATTATCAATTTCCGATTTTCTACGTTATTTTTCTTTATTTTTCAATCGGGACTCGTGCAAGTTAACACAAACAAAACTAAAATTATTATCTTTAGTAAGAGGAAAACTCAATGTAACAACATTTTTAAAATTTATGACAAACCAATCGATGTTGTAGATTCATATTCATACCTTGGAATTCTTTTTAACTATAATGGAATTTTTTGTACTGCCAGAAAAAAGTTATTAGAGCAAGCACAAAAATCACTTTATGCCTTGTACCGGAAAATAATGAAAATTATTATTCCAACTGATCTTCAGTTGAAACTATTCGACTCATTGGTATCACCGATATTATTATATGCATCAGAAATTTGGGGATATGAAAATAAAACTGGTATCGAAAGATTACATTTACAATTTTGTAAAAATATTCTAAAAGTTAGAAATAGTACTCCATTTTCTTTTGTATATGGCGAACTTGGTAGATTCTCTTTGGAAACTATTATCAAACAGAGAATGGTTCTGTTTTGGAATAGTTTAATTGGCGAAACCAACAAATTATCATCAATCATGTATAAATTGATGGTTAAATCATATGAGTCACAACCATTAAGATTTAAATGGATTGTTCACGTGAAATCTATTTTAGATGAATTTTATTCACTATTCAAAAAAGAATTTCGATTAGAACCGTATTTGTTTACTTAATTCATATTACGAAACTGCGACGCTCAAATTTCAAATTTCCTGTAGAGACAGGCCGATGGTCTAATGTACTTAGAAATGACAGAATTTACCATCTTTGCATGAATAGATTAGGTAACGAGGTCCACTACTTGTTCATATGTAAACACTCTAATAAAGAAAGCTTACGGAATAAATATATTCCTTCATATTTAAGAGTAAACCCAAGTGAGAAAAAAATGAAAGGCATGCTTTCAATTTGTCGTGTTCAACTATTTAAAAATTTGACTATATTCTTGAAACGAATTAGTCGACTGATTTGAGTTGATAGAATAGTCACTTTTTTCCTTATTATTCAAAGGTAACAAATGTGTATTCTTCAGAATGTTTTCAATTCATACAGTTCAGTGTTACTTGATTGATATATATACAAAAATATGTACTCAAAGGACCCTGATGGGTGTTGTTTTGATCTGAATTGCTGCTATGCTTGTCGATCTGCAATGCATGCTTTTAGCCTCGGTCTTTGCAGCTCTGCAAGAATATCAATCCAGACAAAACGCAGCAATACATCCTCAGGTTTCCTGATAGTCAGAAAATAAATTTGATTGTTCAATTCGTACTCTTCAGTTCTAATTGAATGAAACAGACATAAAGAAATTATATACTTTTCTTTGAGGGACCCTGGGGGTGTTGTTTTGATCTGGATTGCTGCTATGCTTGTAGAGCTGCAAACTATGCCTTTAGCCTCTGTCTTTGCAGCTCTGCAAGAATATCAATCCAAACAAAGCACAGCAATACGCCCTGAGGATTCCAAAAGACAAATCCTGAAATAACTGCTTTAAATATATGTAGTGATAATTTGTTGTGATTAATATTGTTTATTTACAATATCATTATTATTATTTTCATCCAACTGTTATTACTTGTATGTTATGTTTTTGTATGTTAGTTGATGTTTGTATATTGTATATGGTATTCAAATCTACCTGTCTGTCATCTTTGAATGTATGTCCTCTTATACATAGTGTGTCTGAGGCTGAATAAACCTGTCTTCTTATAAAATTTTAGTTTCTTGATATTTGGGTTATTGGATATGGTTCGTTTCTATTGATTTATTCACTTTTTTACCTTTCGGGCCATTTAAGGCTTACTATATGGTGTGATGTTCCTCACTGTGCTGAAGACCATATGGTGACCCCTAGATGTTTTGTTTTGGGTCGTTTTAACCTGGATATGGGATGTTGTCTCCTTGACATTTACCCCATTTCCTTTCTTTTTCACATTTTTTCTTTGTATTTGCATTAATTACCTCACAAATCAGTTTCTGTTAATTTATAAAAGTTTTTACTTTCCAAAGTGTAGTTCAACTCTATAACTGATTGTTTTAAGGATGTAGTTAGATGAAATTAAATAAATCTACGATTTTAAATTGATATGAGCATTGTTAAAGGAATAGAAACTTTGAAACTTTGAAATTTTGTATAAAGTAACGGAGTCAGCTAAAAATATTAATAGGTTATGGGCCTTGTTTTCAAGACATTTCACATTAAAAAAGGCGGGAAAGGCTGTCTTGAACTACTACATGGTAAAACAGGGACTCAGTTATTTATTTCTTTCACACAGAAGGGAAATCTATGATCTAATAAAATCTTGTATACTGACCTCAAATGAGCTACTGGTGCCTTTGATAACTTAATGGGGCAAAATATTTTACATAGTAATTTGGGATAAAATCAGAGAAATCTGAATGGCTTCTACAATTTTCAAAAATTGCACCTTACTACATCCATAAGAAAGTAAAACAATTCATTACAATGAATAACTATTAAGCGATGGTTTAAATCAAGTACTCGGTAAACATTAGTATGATATTCCCGGTAATTAATCAGCGAAATCAACAAAATAGCAAGCAGATTAATTAAAAAAAAAACTAGATTATAATTATACCTCAATGTCACACTGACAGCTAACCTACACAAAGAGATTTAGGGACACATTTTTGAAAGCATAAAGGGGACATCATATGCTTGTTTTTTAATTCTAAATTCTGATTCCTTAATTCTTAATCTCTCTCAATTATTCAAAACGAGTCCGATTTATCTAAATGCATAGACTATGCTTTTCTAATGATACTTGTACAGTAGTATACTTATCGGATAAGATTTATTACTCCAGTACTCGAAAGTTTTCTCGAGTACTCGTTCGATAGACATTGTAAGATACTCCAGATAGAACATGTACAAATATTAAGATTTTATGTAGAAAAATATTCCCTTATTTTTTTCCATTTTTTTATTCAATTTTTATTTATGGTCAACAACAATGCAATCAGTATTTAATTAACAGCTTTTAATTTTAATTGCTTACAAATCAATACAAATCAGTACGCTAAATAAAGACAAAACAAGCATAATTATATATTATTAATTTGTAAAGAAACTAATACGTAAAACAAAATAAAAAAAACAACAAAAAAAAAAAAAAAAAAAAAAAAAAAAAAAACAAAAAAAAACACTACGTTGGATCTAGGGAACTTCGCGTGATTCAATAACATCGGTTTTGGTTAATAAAAATTATGATCATTTTTTTTGAAAAAGCGGATTCTCAATTGTGTGACTTAGAGTCTCGCAAAAGTTTACATATAAACATTTTTTTTATCAGATTGAAACGTGCCGCTACGCCATACCTCGGTGGTGGCAGTTTTACGATTCTTAGATCGCAAGCATTTACGTACTAATTAAATTAGGGTCAAAATAATATAAAAATACGTATATTCTAGATATCAAAATAAAAAAAAACGAGTATTCGAGTACCAGTTTAACTAATCGATACTCGGTACTTTCGAGCGATACTCGAGAACTCGAATACTCGATCAAATCCCTAGTTTATTTGGTTTTAATATAGGCATTTTGATATATAGGTACATGTATGTTCATTTATATACTTGTCAGGTGGTGTGTTATTTGTCAGAGATTCAAATCTATTGTCCTATTTTCAGACCTGCGATTTCCTACACATTGATAAATTATAATTTGTGATGAACATGACAAGACTGATTTTTTTTAAATTCTAAACGAATTAAGTCAAATCGACTGTTTGATTTGGAAACTTATTGAAAAATAAAATAAAAATCTAAGACATTGAATCATTTGGCACTCGTGAAAAAGTTGCCATTGACTGAACAATAAAAAAAATTATTGTTTGTTGGGAAGATGTGCTACCTAGACTTTATTAGATAAATAATTATCTCGCACCTGAACGTAACCTTACTATCATATACAAACTTTCACAACAAGATTACAGACGAACATTTGATATCTAATATATGGCAGGACTCGCAAACAGCTTATTACAAAGGGCATTTTTCATCCTCGATTTTATGGAAATGTTGTTACAAAATGCCAGAAACTCATACAAAATACAGAAAATACAGAAAAATGGGATGTAACTTACTCAGGAATATGTTGGTGATTGGCTTGTCCGTGTCTTCTTATAAAATTTTAGTTTCTTGATATTTGGGTTATTGGATGTGGTTTGTTTCCATTGATATATCCACTTTTTTACCTTTTTGGGGCCATTTAGGGCTTCCTATATGGTGTGAGGTTCCTCTCTGTGTTGAAGACCGTACGGTGACCCCTTGATGCTTTGTTTTGGGTCGTTTTAACCTTGATACGGGATGTTGTCTCCTTGATATTTACCCCATTTCCTTTCTTTTTCATATTCTTTAGGTATTCATAGATATGAAATGACGGTATCACAAATTCCTATCGTTATTTACGTTTGTCTCTTGTCTTTCATTTGTGTATTCTAGTGCAGTTCGCTTGGTGGATTATGGCATGGTAGTTTTCGGCCATTGTAGGTGTTTACTGTTATCGTTTGTTTGTAATAGAGTTGTATTTATAGCATCAAGATCTTCTTTACCCTTAACGCTATCTAAATAGCGTTTTGTTACCAATTATTGTGTAATAGATCCTAGCCTGTAAATCCCGCTTCCCGCTTATACAAAATTGAAGTCCACTCTGTAATAGGGGTAATAACATAATAACCGAACCGAGTTGTAAAGAGCCGAAGTCAAAGAGACAAAAAGACGAATCATTCGGAAACCACAGAAAAAATTGTCGACCGAAATGGTCCTGCCTTACTATTAGTACAGACATTTCAAAAGAAATGTTGGGTTAAGTCGGTTTTATGGCATGCCAAACCTAACCTACCCCTTCCAATACGGTAGTGTCCAGTAGCAACTCAACAACTTTTTTTATCATCCAAGCACATGTACTTAAACAGAAAACAGAAGAAAAAAGTTAATATTCGCCTGTTGAAAATGAGTCACCTATCGTAAAGTTTATCACACAATGTAAGAAATTTTTTTTTCTTCCTTGTATTTTCTCTCAATTTTAGTTTCTTTCAATGTAATAAGTATTTAATTTCTTGTAAATTTTGTTGAAAACTAAGGAATATCTGTTTCCTGCAAAGCTCTGTCCGTATCTGATTTTGGCTTCTATTTTGATCTTATTTGGTTATTTGTCCTGTAGAAGTTTTAAAATATCTTTGAGTTTATGGTCTTCCAAATGTTTAGATTTTATCTGCACTGAAGAGACATAAGTTGTCGAAATGGCCATATGCAGAAAATAAATTTACTGTAACTTCGGTAATTTGTTGCTTTTGAATCACAATATATTCATAGCTCTCCCTTAAATATTTAACTTATTTAATATCATCTGAGGTTTGGTTTTCTAAAGATTTTTCACAAAGACGTAGGTTTTCATCTAAAAACAGAAATGATTGGAGTGGTTTTAGCTGTGGAAAAATGGTTGATAGTGATTCTTAGTAATCATGAATATTTTAGAGCGGCTTAAATAGCTTACAAACGTATTTCAAATTATTACAAATATCTGTCAAATTTCTAGAAGGATAAATAAATTGGGTTTGTTAAGAGGAAAGACACGGCCACCTCTTGATTTGAAAGTGAACTTGGACTTTGAAAGAGGGGGGCCAAAGGGGGTCTCATCCCGGAATCCCGACTTTAATTTTTCTAAATCCCGAAATCCCGAACTACAAAGAAACTTAAAGACTGGTGATATCCCGGTTCCCGCTGAAGTAATTTCCCGAAATCCCTGGCTTAAATCATAAAAATCCCGAAATCCCAAGCTTAAAAACATCTAATCCCGACATCCCGAAATAGGGCCGGCTCATCCTCTTGAAACTTACCCTTTGTTTTTTCTGGTGGAGTGTAGGTGCTTAAATGACATGAAACCCGTCCTAAAACTTTACAAAAGATGCTGAATATATATCAATAACGAAGATAAAAAAAAATCACTTTTTTTTAAAATGGAAGTAAAAATGCTCAGAATTTACCAATTCAACAAGACAAATGGGGTTAAATCGATGGTTGTATGATATTGTTTACCTGTAATCAGTTTATATTTGTTAACCACGTTAATTATACTTCACCCAAATGCATCCCAAAGGTGCAACAACCTTTTTATCTTTTTTAAATGACAAAAACGTGTTAGTTTAACAAGCTATGGACATAAATTCTGGAAAAAAAATAAAGTTACGGATTTAAGACTAAATTTACATCATGATTTCTGAATAAAAAGTGAATTAATTGATCACTAATGATTCTAATTTCTAACACGTTGACTCTCTTGTAGTAAGTGAAATAGCTGCTAATTATCCGACGGGTTACATGTCTAGGTTTAAGATATATAATATATATACATTTTAATTAACAATTTATTGATTTCTTGAAGCATTTCTAAAGGATGTTTCCTTTGTTATATATACGTGATATTAGAAGTGATTGGAAAGCAATCTTTGATTTGCATTTTGTTGTGAAGAAAAAACCATTAAAATAGTTTCATTTTATCCTGATTTTTATCACAAATCAGGTAAAAGGTTGTTTTCGTGTCTACAAACATTTTGAATAATAATTTGCAACAAATGCAAATATTAAAAGACAGAAATAAAGGCAGAAGAAACCGAGGGTACAAAGGATTGGAAAATTACAATCAAAACCAAGGCATTCACATTATAAACTCCAATAAAACCGAGAATGATATTCATGTCCTGCATTGTGAACAGCACCCGTCACACTGTCAGTGAGTTCATCTGGGATAAAGTCAAAACTAGTAATGTTAAATCTGGGAAGTTGTGAAGTCCGTTTTTATTTTTAACACCGACACGTCATATCTTTGAATGATGTGACATAGAACTTCTTGAAGGATAAAGTAACAAAGTCTTAACAAATCCGCGACTAAGCAGCTTTTGGGATAGTGTTCTTGCTCTATTAAAAATCACTGTACGTACTACATGATCGACAGTAAGTTATCAACTGTGAAATGTACATTCCATGGTATACTGCTGCTAAGAAAAAAAGTTAAAGTGATCACGTTTGTCATGTAGCTTAGATTTCAAACGTCCATCTTTGTCAATATACAACATAAGATCTAAGTACGAAGATGAAGTAGGTGTATCAATAGTTTCTTAAATTTCAAGCTGGTTCGAAATATTCCTTAAATGTATGATTATTAAAAGAAAGTACAAATCTGTGTAGCGGGGGCTGAAATTAGCAGACTAAGCTTTTGTTTTTTATGTGTAGACCCTTGTAAAAACTTAGCCTCATAAGATTAAATGAAAAGTTCAGCTAAAATTGGGGTACAGTTTGTTCCATAAGGAATCCCTATTATCTGCTGAAAAACGCGGCCTCCAAATTCGGCAAAAATATTGTCGATTAGAAATTCTGAAATCTTGAATACGTCAGTCTCAATGTACTTCTTATTTGAATCAGTGTGGTTCTTATCAAAATATGATTTGTTTTTTCCCGCTACTGAAAAGGTGTATCTGCTTTATCCATTTTTTGCGAAAACATTTATGCATTAAGTCAGCAATTACTGTTTTCAGTTTATTGTGGAACAGAGTTGTATAAAGAGTAGAAACGTCAAAAGTTTGAACGCTATGGCAATGGCCTAGACTGGTTGAGGATAGATGTTCAAAAAGATCTTTTGAAATCATAAGAATCCACAACTGATTCACGCCGCTAGTGTAGTAAGCTTTATCACAGTAAATTTTCAGGCCATCTCTGTGTGAGCCCATTCCGGGTTGGGTTCCTTTTTGGTTCTACATTCGAGCTACGAGTTTCAAGGGCCAGGGGCGCTAGTATCTTGTAGTATCAAATATAATCGACTCCTCAAGATTTACATCTACACATTTCTTATTGTTAATATTTAATCTAGACCACAATATATATTTGTTCTCTGTCCGGTTTTACACATATTTCGTGTTATGGCTTTCCAAATGTTTGAGCTGATCTGGAGACAAAAAATGTCGACATGGTTATAAATAACATAAATTCACAGTCATACAAAAATACCGAAGTTGCATAAAACAGTAAATTTCGTAATGCTGTACACGTGTTTCAAGGAGTAACCTCTCACCAGCAGCATTAAAATCAAATAATTTGGAAAGCCATAATCCAGAAGTAATCAAAAAGAAGTACTCATTTCCAAAAATATCGAAATAGGAAGCAAAACCCAGTACCAAGGACATCTACCGAGTGCCATACACGGAATGAAGCCTCCGTATTTTTAAGTGGTTTGAATTTTGATAAAAACAGTAAATTTCTATAACACGCAAGGTAAAATTTTCCTGTCAGACAAGTCTGACTATTGGGCTGGTGAATACCCTCGGGGACCTCTGGTACACCAGCAGTAAATTCGGTATTTTGTTATTTATAAATTGTTTAGCTAAGGAAATACATTTGTTTTGTTTCAGTTTTGATCTAATGAAAATATAACATATTTGTCGAATTTGGAGGACAGGTGTTTCAGCACACAGCAGGGATACCTGACGGGACTAATTGTGCTCCACCTTTATTCGTATGGCGCAAATTTCATAAAGTGCTGGTTCAGAAAGACGATAGTAACATTACCAGGTCCTTTCATTTTAGTTTGTTGTAAAGATACAAAATACCGAAAGTACTGTGAATTTAGTTTCTGCTCAGATAATGATCTTTTATTGAACAAACCTCAGTTTAAGGATTACTTTTATCCTATATACCTAAATGAAATCAACATTCACGAAACCACTGATACATTTTGTATACTTTCATAAATAACATATCTGGGTTATATCTTTATTTATAACTCGGACGTCTGAAATCAAAGTCACGATCATTTCGAATTTGAAAGTGATATTCCTTAACCTTATGCATATGACAATACACCGTATTGGTGTTTTTTGCGCTTTCGCAAATTTTGCGGTTTTCTTCAAATTTGTTCGATTTTATTTTGGACTAAAATATTTGCGATTTTTCCTCATCAACTGTATAAAGTTTCATATACACGTATAAATTCAATTTTCGGGACATCAGAACCATCGCCAATAAAGCGACAATTAAGTCCTCGCGAAAATAACCACATATACAGTTATTCGCAATTGTCGTGCCTGTAGTTTGTACAAGAAAATTTGTCAACATTGCTAAATTATTTTCTCCAGCACTAGATCGCAAAGGTTGCAATTGTCACTACATAGAAGTTTTATGGCCGTCATCAAGACAACATGTTTCGATTCCACAAATGAAAATGGACATTTGTGAGTATACATCCAGAGATAATTACCGGACTGACTGACAATGACTTAACACAAGACTTTAAATTTATCAATGCAGAATTTACTGTGAATTTAGTTTCTGAATATGCGCATTTTGACAATTTATGTCTCTTCAGTTCAGATCAAATCAAAACATTTGGAAATCCATGAACCGAAATTTGTGTAAAAACTGATAGAGAACCAATAAGATCTAAATATGAAAGCCAAAATCAGCTAAGGACAGAGCTATACATGAGGGAGATACTCCTCAGGTTTTAACATTTTTTTAAAATTTAAATATTGCAAGTTTTAAAACAAAATCGTTTTCGGGTCTACATCGAAGTGCTGGCTACTGGGTTGGTGAATACCCTCGGGGACTAACAGTCCAACAGCAGTGACATCGGCCCAGTGGTAATAAATGTACAAGTAGATTAGAATATATATGAACTGAAACAAGTGTTTCGTTAAATTCAAATTTGGTATTCATAAATCATTCGTGTAATTATTCCATCTTTCAACTAGTAAAGGGTTGGTACAATATGAATATGATATATAATAATGTTGAGAAGCGTCACTAGTGCCATGATGTCATGAAAACGACGCACGAAAAAAAAAGAGAAAATCGTCAATGAAATACGGAAATTTTGATCTCTGTAAATGACAATTGCACAAATTAAGGCCCTCTATTTCATATGAAATCAAATAAACAATGAAAAGATATGGAGTAAATGTGCACGAGACTAAAGTCTCTTCAAAAACATGATAAAACCAAGCAATGTTACAACACTTTTTTTGTTCTTTTTCATGTTAAACCATAATTCACCTTCTTAAATACAGTATGAACTTCCCACAGAGTAAGCTCTTGCAATTGGTTACATGACATTAATATGCTGACTACATTTGCATATTTCACTCATATCCATACATTTTTTCATACTAACTGTCAAAAACGCAGATTTCTCTCAACATGTCTTACGGTGTATGTGACACAATTATGACAGTATATGGAAATTATTGTCATATAATTGAAAGCGTAATCAATGAAACGATGTTTTAAAATCGAGATCGCTTGTCAACATGAAAAGCATGTTTATGCTATTTAGTAATACGAAAATAGTCCAATTCCATATAAAATACTGCATTTTCTATGCGGATGTGACATTTTAAATATTTGTTTACGTTAAGAGTTATTGCGTAATATGATGTCAATAGACGTAATAATGTATTTACAGAACATTATAATTTAGGTTTTCCAGTTAAAATACATACAAAATTCCTGGCAGGTTATTGTTGTCCTTGTCAAAGTTAGGACTATATACGTATTATATCTGTAACTTTCATCTCAGGACTAGTATACGGAAATAGAAATGTTTAACTAAATCGAACCAATGTTCCTTTTAACAAATGGTATTCATTTCATTTCATTTTGAGATAACAACGGTAGAACGATACATGGGACTTCATCTCGAATGGGGAAATGGCTAACAGATTGATTGATTGATTGATATGGGGTTTAACGTCACTTTCAGCAGTATTCCAGCTATCACATGACAGTCAGTTTTATTGGTGGAGGAGGCCGGAGTACCTGGAGAGAACTACCGACCTTGGGCAGGTAACTGACATACCTTATCACTTACGATTGTAAGTCGAGTGCACCTTTTTTGTAATGTACAATTGAAAAGTGGGGCGCGAACTCACACCGAAGTGGTGATCGACTACAGTGGTTGTATAGATAGTAGAACTACCTTACCCACTCGGCCACACAGGCCCCTGGCTAACAGAAGTGTTGACAACAAATAACGAAGCTGCTGTTAATTTTCTTTCTGCATATTGCTAATCGCTAACTTATATCCCAACAGTGCAGATAAGATCAAAATACTGGAAACTAAAAGCTTACAAAGAACAAGAAATTTAAGATCTATATTGAAAGTGTTGTAAGTTCATTTTCTGCATATTGCCATAACGACACCTTATGTCTCTTCAATGTAGATAAAATCAAACAAGGCCAGTCCAGAAATCAGAAGAGCTAAAAGAAAGCCATAATAAAAAAAGATCTCAAATGGAAAGCAAAACATCAGTTAGGAAAGAGATTTGCATGAGGGAGACGCTCCTTAGTTTTACAGAAATATTCTTTATTTAGATATTTTAAGTTTCCAAGTATTCGGACCATCACTAAAATACTCGGCTGCAGGGTTGGTGAGGATCCTCAGGTATTGAGATTTTGTTATATAAGCGTTGTAACAATGACAGTACGTCATAAAATGACATACGTCGCAATGGGGCGTGCACTCGTATACAGCAAAGACTTTGATCGCATAATTAAAGTTTCTAGGCGTAATTGATAGAATTTTACACAGGAAATAGGTATTCACAATTGATGAAAATTAAAGATCGGGATATCATAACCATTTATAAGACGAAATTTCTCACACCCGTGAAAGATTATAATATTCAGTCAAGGTCTCAAATGCGAGATGGGAGTATTCCACCCGAGGGTTCACATTTTCCAGTCAGAAACGAGGCTTGCCGAGTTTCTAATGAAAGAAAATGTGAACCCGAGGGTGGAATTGCCCAATCTCACATTTTTGACCATCACTGATTATTTTTCTCTGCCAAAATTGAGGAAAAATAAACATGGCCGTCGAAACACGAAAATCCGTTCTCCAAAACTAGGCAACTTAGCAAATATCAATTGCATAATTGAAAAGATTGCATGTGGTTTGGTTTTGTACTGAAAGTACAAAACTCTGAACTAGAATCTTAAGCGCACTTATTCACTTGTTTCTAAACTGAAGCAGTGTGAGAATTCGACGTTGTCTCACCACTCGGAGGAAGCTGTATTTTTCTGACGTTATAATATTGTGGCGTGACGTTGTTTGCATTGTTCTGTCAAGGGTGGTCATGTGATGTGAGATGCATGAATCTCACATGGGTATCTCACACTGGATTCTTATGTCATGCATGGATAGAAATTCTATTCTATTCTTCCACCCCTGACAAGAGAATTCATTGTTTTCGCGGTGCAAGACAAGCTACACTCACTTATTCCAGCCAATACTTCTTTCATATCAATGAACTCGGCTTAGTTTACATGAATCGAAAAGTATATCATTTAATACAATTCAAGAGAATATCGATTGCATTGGAAAGACAAAAATTGAACTAAAACACGCAATAAATCCGTAAAGCCTTGGAACCAAAATAACCCCAGACTAGGACTCGTGCACCATGCATTATAACATCAGGAGAAGGGAAGTAATTCACCGATGTCAACAATGGCGTTTCGACGATGATTTGTTTTATTTTTTGGATGCTGAGGGGAGAAAATAAATCAAACGCCACTGAGAGTATCAGACATAAAAATCTCAGAAACCCTGGAGTAAGATTTCTAGCGTCTCGTCCAAGTACTTGAAATTTTACCCTGGGTGTCTGAGATTTTTCTGCCTGGCACTCACCCTGGTGTTAGATTCATATACAGTTGGACATACATGTAAATATGGAATTTTTGTATTTTTAGCCCAAAATTGAAGTTTAGAAGAATTATGCACAAAAGTTTGTGCATGAAAGTATAATATTTTGCTTTGAACATTGTTTTCTAACTGTGAAGTACGAAAGTCTGTGATTCTACGAATCTGTCAGACTACTCCTTCAACCCGTTCTGAAACCCACTTTTTGGTGAAAATGGGACATTTCTAAATCAGATATTGGGTGTACAAACATTTTCAAAAAATGCAATTTTCGGTGCCCATCGTGAACCAAAATGATTTTAATGACAATTTCAGCAATTTTAAAAAGGTTAATTTAAATTTTTGAAAACAAACAGCCCAAAAGTTACTTCTGTGTAATGACATTTCGAAAGCGTATGTCTCTTCAGTGGAAATCAAATCAAATACTAGTATTTTGAAATTAATATACCGAAATATGTGAAAAAAATTTGCTTTATCTGATATATTTTAGGTTAAATTACAGCAAGTTGAAGTATTGCGGGCATCGATATAATATCGAATGAAGAAAATCTGCTTTTTCTTATATGTTTTAGGTTAATTTACAGCAAATTGAAGTATTGCGAGCATCGATATAATATCGAATGAAGAAAATCTGCTTTTCCTTATATATTTTAGGTTAAATTACTGCAAGTTTCAGTTTTGTGGGTTCATCATTATAACGTGAAAATGAAATATGCACCTCTTCTGATATTTGATGTCCGTGGCTGTTTGCAGGATATTTTATTTACTACAGGACTTATTTTTATTCAGTTTTATTTATTTATTTATTTATCTAATTGTTTATTTTACAAAATGACGGAAATTTACAGTATTACAATTTTCGAATACATAAAAGTGACTCTTTTCTGATAGTTCTGATATGGTTACGGCAAAATTGAAGAAAATTGCACCCAACGTGTGAAAAATTTGTGCGTTCGTCATCTGAACCGTGTGCGTGTGGTAGGGAATGTGGACGTATCCATCGCTGTATTAAATTTTGATTATTTACAGTTGTTTTATTGTTTTAGGGCTATATGACTAATTATAATCAGAGCAGTCAGGATTCTATGACAGGTTAGAGCGGTCAGGGCTATATGACTCTATAGCATGCATGGGTGTGCTTAGAATCCCGCTACCCGCTGGTAACAAAGGCATCCATTTGATTAAATTGGCTCAAGGAAGAGGTGCATATAATAATTTTTCGGAAAAGTCCCAATTTTTTATTTTCGGAAAAGGGAAATATTATTTTCGGAAAAGGGAAACATTTTTTTCGGAAACGTCCACCATTTTTTCGGAAATGTCCTTCTCCGGCACTCGTTATGTAAACACAAGAATATCGAATTTCTAGAAAAATCTCTTATGTCCGAATAAAATCTTTTAGCAATTTTTAAACATTGGCTGAATAAATTCAGTACAACAACTAAAATGTTGAACGTTGTTAATTTTTTTTTGCATTAGACATTTGATTTTCTTTGAGAAGGTGATAATTTCTTTCCTTCTAAAAAAGTTTGATTATGTATGTTTTTAAACAAATTATTTTCCTAAAGAGGTAGATTAAATCATTGTTATAGGAGTTTTATCATACACTCATAGCTGAATATGAAAAATAAAATCAATCATACATTGTTAAATAGATAAATGAAATTTTGCACTCCTTGGGCGCGACAAAAATATTTTCTTCACAAGATAAAAAAGTTGCCTCTTGAATTCTAATGGTAGCTGCTTGAAATATTATCTGAAACCTGGTCTTCCTGAATATTTTTGAAGCAGATGTAGGTCATTCAAATAAAACAACAAACCAAAAAAAGATATTTGATAGCCATATCTGTAAAACAGTGATTGACAAGTTTTGAATGGTAAACACGATTCTAATGGTCGATTGGTATTTCTTAAATGGTGTAGATATCACAAATGATATTGACGTTTTGACTCCGTTGCCGTTAGTTAATTAGATCTTAGATGCCAGATTATATAAATTACACAGTCTGTAAGTGATCTAATATGGTATATACAAAAAAAAAAAAAAAAAAAAAAAAAAAACGCTCAAAAACGCACAGTGACGCTGCGTAATGGCAGTCACTGACGGTATAATAATCAGTCCCCCGATATGGAATATACACGGTTGGCACATGATGTCTTTTGACCAATCAACGCCTAAGAAAGTCGAAAAAATTTGAAACCAAAATCGAAGCCTTGGCACAATAAAAAGTGTTATGAATCAAGGAAAAAATTTCACAAGGCTAGAAAAAAATATAGCCTTCATAAAACGGGTGAAAATTTAAAATACATGAATTAAGTTATGCAGTAAACAGTATAAAAAGACTATGAATATTGCATACAAAGAGTATAATCTAAAGTTGGAAACCCAATTGAGAAAAATGTCCAAAACTAATAGTAAAGCATTTTGGAAGATTCTCAATAAATTTTCCAACAAAAACACTGAACCAAATCAAATAGAATTAAACGTGTTGTTTCAACATTTCAAAAAGTTGAATACAAATGTTGATGATGACAATACTGAAATTGATGTGGATTTTAATACTTTATCGCCTGAATTAGATGAATTAATTAATTGCGCTATTACAGAAGAAGAAATTAAAAATGTTGTTAGAAAATTAAAAAATGGAAAATCTGCTGGGTATGATGGAATACTTAATGAATATATCAAATATACATTGGATGATTTTTTACCTATTTATGTCACTTACTTCAATGTAATATTAGATACAGATATATACCTGAGAGTTGGGGTAAAGGAATCATGATTCCTATATACAAAAATAAAGGATCCAAATTGGATCCAAGTTCGTATAGAGGAATAACCCTAAATTCGTGTCTGAGTAAAACATTTTCAGCTATCATAAATGAAAGATTAAACAGATTTTCTGATGAAATAGGACTTATTACAGGGGCACAAGCGGGATTTAGGAAAGGGTATTCTACCGTAGACAATATTTTTGTTCTCCATGCACTCATCTCAATCTATTTCTCATTTGGAAAGAAACTCTTTTGTTCGTTTGTAGACTTTAAGAGTGCTTTTGATACTGTTTGGCGTATAGGGCTCTGGCAAAAACTACAAAAATCAGATATTCAGGGTAAAATCATATTGTTATTCATAACATGTACCAGAATATTAAGACATGCATACGAAGTAACAACGAGTGTTCCGGATTTTTCAACTGTGATATTGGTGTCAAACAGGGAGAAAATTTATCTCCCTTTTTGTTTTCTTTATTTTTGAATGATTTAGAGAACTTTTTCACACAAAATAATATAACATGTTTGGAAAAAATTTCAGAAAGTTGCAGAGAACAAATGCTATGTTTTATTAAAATTTTCGTTATTTTATATGCAGATGACACTGCTATATTATCAGAAACGGAAAGAGGGTTACAAGAATCATTAGACATTTTTGAACAATATTGTAATATATGGAAACTGAGAGTTAACACCAATAAAACAAAGATTGTTATTTTTAGTAAGAAGAAGTATAAACCGAAAATTATTTTTAAGTTATATGGTGAAGAAATCAATACACAAGACTCGTATAATTATTTAGGGGTTATTTTTTAACTATAATGGAAATTTCTGCACTGCAAGAAAAAAATTGCAAGACCAGGCTAATAAATCACTATATGCACTGTATTATAAAATTAGAAATTTATCAATTCCAGTTGATGTACAGCTGAGATTATTTGATGCACTAGTCGCTCCAATATTGATTTATGCAAGCGAAGTGTGGGGGTTTGAAGATAAGAAAAATATTGATAAAATGCATATACAGTTTTGTAAAAAAAATTCTGAATTTGAGAAGTACTACTCCAAATTATATGGTATACGGTGAGCTTGGTCGCTTTCCATTAGAGATTGTTATCAAGGTCAGAATGATCACATTTTGGAATAAAATGTTAATGAATCAAAACAAGCTAAGTAGTATATTGTATAGATTAATGTTTAAACTCTGGGAAAATAATGGCATAGATTTTAAGTGGATAAAATATGTGAAAACAGTTTTTGATAATATTGGCTTAAGTTTTGTGTGGCAGGATCAAATACCCCTCAAAAAAGAAATATCAAACCAGTCGTAAAACAGAGATTGGTTGATCAATTTATTCAACATTGGTTTTCACAACTTGGCAATTCGTCTAGGGGTGTGTTTTATTCATCATTTAAACAAGAGTTCAAATTAGAACCATATTTAATGAGATTGAATAAATCAGACCGAATTATAATGAGCAAATTGCGGTGTTCAAATTTAAAGTTACCGATTGAAACTGGTAGATGGATAAATCTTCCTGTAGAAAATAGATTATGTAATATGTGTAATATGAACGCTGTTGGAGATGAATTCCACTATCTTTTCATGTGCACATATCCATCAATTTTGCGTTTGAGAGATAATCTAATCCCAAAATACTACAGCTTAAATCCCTCTGAGCATAAAATGATTGGTTTGTTTAAGTATTGTAACTATAAGCTATATACACGTATTTGTCTTTTTATACGTAAAATAGTACCCCTATTACAATGAGTATATGAATTGTATCACTTATTTTTTATTTCTATGTGTTAATTAATATTTATTTATTTAATTACTCATTATTTTTTGTTATTAAGGGGGAAAGGGTGATCGTTGTTTTGATCTGGATTGCTGCTAGGCTTGCATAACTGCAGTGCATGCTTTCTAAGCCTCTGAGGCTGCAGTTCTGAAAGCCTATCAATCCAGACATAACGGCGCAACGCGTTCATCTTTTCCCTCAGAAGTAACTGAATTTATTATTACATTTTTAAACAAAGAATATTTATTATTATTATTATATATCCCATTCTAATATAAACTATGAATGTTGTATATTGGAAAGAGACTGGTAAGCGTTGTTTTGTACTGGATTGCTGCTAGGCTTGTATAACTGCAGCACATGCTTTCTAAGCCTCTGATGTTGCAGTTATTCAAATCTATCAATCCAGACAAATCGGCCCAATACGCCTGTCCGGTTCTTTTCAAATTGAAAGAGAGCTGATCATTTCCTAAGTAAATAAATCTGTTTGATTGGTACATACATCATATAATACATTAGATA
>MJUU01012801.1:128935-141715 GCA_002080025.1 Modiolus philippinarum | reverse complement strand
ACTTGTGAGAATGCTATACTGCTGTTACGAAGTCCATATGGCATTCTATTCCATTCATAGATTCCAGAATGTGTAACAAAAGCAGCCTTGTGTTTAGAATTTGGGTGCAAAGGTATTTGCCAGAAGGAAGAAGAAAGATCTATTGATGTAAATATTTTAGGTTTCATCTCGCCTAATGTGTCAAAAACATCATTTAAATTTGGGATTGGAAAACTTGTTGTTTGCAAATTTAGCTTTCTGTAATCACAACAAAAACGCCACGAATTATCAGGTTTCTTTGTTAAACAAATTGGGCTATGCCAAATAGAGTTTGAAGTTCTATTTTTTTGTATTTTAACATTTCCTCAATTTGCTTTTCAATTTCCTTTTTAATATGAGGAGCGGCTCTATGTGGAGGCAAAGTAACTGGAGGACTGTCTCCGGTGTCAATTTCACGATAATGGGCATTTGTGCAACCAATTTCTGATAGATCTGTTACGAAAACACTTCTGTTTTTGTTTACAAATTTTCTAAGTTTTTGCTTTTGTTCATCAGTTAAGTCTGAATTTGACAAATCTATGTTCAAATCTTGTTGTTTTGCTTTTCGTGATTTTTCGATGTTATTTATATGGACCTTAAGTTTCATTTAGGTCTTCAGACCAATCTTGAACGGCATCTTTATCTATTTCAGAAATTAAGGCTGCAGCAATTTCATTTTTCTTTAGTATGACCTTTTCTTCATTTGGATTAATTACTTGCATTACAGCCTTGTTATTTGTACATGTGACTAGATAAGCAGCACCAAGTGCACTTTTATCTAGCCTTGTTATTTGTACATGTGACTAGATAAGCAGCACCAAGTGCACTTTTATCTATCAACTCGGAACTAGGTTCCAGAAGTATTTGTTTACCTGAAAAACGTTTTAGTATTTTGACTGAAATCAGAGACATTTTCTTTGCCGGAAGTTCAGTATATTTCTCAATTCTAGCCTCATTTTGACTTGTGCTTATGAGTGCTTCTTCTGCTATTCCGTCGTGCAAATAAAGAGTTTTTGTAGCATAGTTAATATTTGCTTTGTTATCTCCTAAGAAATCATTTCCTAAGATTAAGGAGTATTGAATATTGTAGATTACAAGAAGGGGCTGATAAATGGTTGTACCATCATCAAATTTTATTGGAAGTTTCACTTGGCCTTTTACTCTGATTTGTTCACCGCCTACTCCATAAATATTGTTAACTTTTGAAATTTTAACTTTTGCTTTATTCTTGTCAAGTCTATCAAATAAGTACCCCGATATGCAAGATACTGAAGCACCTGTGTCTACTAGACCTTTAATTTGATGCCCAAGAATATCAACCTTTACTGTATTCCCTTCCATATTTGTCGTAAGATTGACACGCATTTGAATTTTCTGTTTATTTTGCCTATTTGTGCCTGTTATTTTCCTTTGCCTATATTCACTTCGGTCTCTATTTACGCTATGACTTCTATTTATTTTTCTATTCCCTATATTGTCTTTATTCCAATTATAATTTATTCTATTGTTTCTTCCAAAAGTTTTAATCTATTCTGTTATTTGTGTACAAATTTCTATTTACTTCGTCATTCCCATTCATGCCCCTATTTATTTTATTACTTTTACCAAAGTTTACTTTATCATCTTTATTCCAGTTACTATTCATTCTACTTTCTCTGATTAAGTTACTATTTATTCTACTTTCTCTGTTCAAGTTACTGTTTATTCTACTTTCTCTGATAAAGTTACTGTTTATTCTACTTTCTCTGTTTAAGTTACTGTGTATTCTACTTTCTCTGTTCCAATTGTCATTTGCCCTATTATTTCTGTTTAAGTTTCTCCTTATTCTATCATTTATGTTTAAGTTTCTACTTATTCTTTCATTTCTATTTAAGTTACTTTTTTCTCTATTTATGATACTATAAACATTTACATTTACTCTACTATCTGTGCTCACGTTTCTATTAACATTATTTGAGCTATTTCTTTTGATTATATTAAAGCATGCCTTTGCAACATGTCCAAGCTTTCTGCATTTAAAGCATTCTTTATTTTTAGCTTTACACGACTCTTTCTTGTAACAAAACCAGTTACCACAAAACTTGCATGAATTGTTTTGATTTTTGGTAAATTGCGTATTGTTACAAGTGACTTTTCTCTTATTCCCCTTTATATTTGCTTCAATTAAATTTATTGATTTATTAATTTCCTTAGATTTATCTTCACTAAGTTTTAAGTTTTCTTCATCGTTTGATCCTATATATGATTCATTTGCTTTTACAACTCTTTCTGCAATTATTGCAGCTTGTCTCAACTCTTTCAAATTTTTAGGCCCGCTAATTAATATACTTGTCTTAAATTTTTGTAATAAACCCCTATTTGCAAAATAAAATTTTATATTTTCAGGCAACGGCACTTCTTTTGCAAAATTTCTTACTCTATCTAAAAATTCTAATACACTTTCATTTTCAGTTTGCTTAATTTCTAACTCTATGTCATCTTTATAATTCGAGAATCGCTCTACAAATTCATTTTCTAAATTAACTGTATTTTCTTGAATGTTTTCCTGTAATCCCTCAAACCAAACTTTAGCGGATCCTTTCAGATAAAACAGCAAATAATGACACGCGCTTTCATTCGAAATATTACTGATTTTGATCCATTTTCTAAAGTATAGTAACCAGTTTAATGGATTACCCGACCCATTGTACACAGGAGGTGTTAATAAATTATTATAAAAATGTACATTACCTTGTTGTTGGGTCATGTTTTCTTTTTCGTCTCGTCCCGCTCGATATTCTTCATTCAGTTCTTCTTGATCTAACCATGCCGAGGTCCGTCTTCTTTAGGTACCGCAATCAGTCCTTTTCACTCCACCAAAATATTATGCCGTGTATTGGGGTTGTTTGTTTCTCATGTTCATTTCTCCAATACACTGATGCTTATTTCTTTACGTCGGGAACTTAGCTCACTTTTGATCTTACTTTTGTGTAGGGAATCTAGCTCTTAGTTTGCGTAGCTCATTTTATGTGTTTCTTGAGCTCGCCCGGACTCGGCATGTTGGGACCTTCAATGGAACAAAATTATCTGTACATGATTTATTGTCCGCAATTCATTTTTTTTTTCATTATTTACATAAAATTGATCGAAATAAAGAAATACAATAATCTACATTTATCACCCCAAATTAACCTAAAAACAATTATCAAAAACCCGTATTGTATTATTTCCCGTACCAAATTTTGAGCAGCGTATTGGTTTTAAACTTAATTCTAAAATTCACTTAAATTGTAAACATTTATTTTCATTAATTTACATTCTGAATGTCGTTTTCTGATCAATAATGAATAATCAAATTAAGGTTTAAAATTTAAAAACAATCTAAATTTAACTTGTCAATTTCAGAATTTAAAAAAACGAAATCTTTTTACTATTAACTTAAACAAAATTTTAACTTTTAAATGCCGAAATATTTACTAACCTTCAATGGAACAAAATTATCTGTACATGATTTATTGTCCGCAATTCATTTTTGAAGACAACAAATCATGCACACGTTTATATACCCTTTGTCCATTAAGGTAGACGCTTAATTAATTTTACTCCCCAAATTCAATTTCCTACTTTATTTCGATTTAACAAAAGATTGTGTCATAAAGTTTAAAGTTAGCTTGTATGATATAACACCTATGTAAGTTTCAGGTGTATTTTGCAATTAACGTTTTAAGATAAGTGTCTCTCAAATCTTGTCAACAGCTGTTCTAAATAAAACTAATTACAAGTTTAAAGAAAAAATGATTATTTAGCAATTTGGATAATTTTTGCCTTATGTCGAAATTGTTTTTCACATGGTTATCTTTAATTGTTTAAAAGATTATATCGAGTATTATTATTTATTTTTGAAAGCTATTTCATTTATTTATGGTTTAATTTATATACATTCTCATCAATATTTATTTATTTTTATAGTTATCTATTTATTTATTTCAATCTTGAAATTAGACTTCTTTTTAAGAATATTACTTTTATTTCTTATTTAAAATTTTAGTCAATTTTACATCCTTATACAAGCCCCGCCTTGTTGTTATCGACAAGCCAATGGAAGTAAACGTTACATTTTTGCTTACAAACAATTTGTTGAAAGTTTCGCAAGGAACATTCCAGTGCAAAGCTTGTTTGCAGTTCATTGTTACATCCTACAACCAAATTGTTATATTCATTTTAGAAACGAAAGCCAGTTTTCAATTTTTATAATTTTTATAGGTGTAACAAGATACAGGCTGAGTTAATAAAAAACGCTAGAATTTAAGAAAATGTCCTACACTAGTATTTAAACTAAACGACATGGCTTATTCCATCACTATGTTGACAAATCTCAGTTCTGAATTCCTACCAAAGTATAGTTTAAATGGAGACCTATACTAACAACACCATGTGCCGATGTGGGCATTATGCGAAATCGCATTAAAATCGTCCATGTTGTCGTGTAACGAGATATTACGGACCTAATATCCATAGGCAAAGAATATCGAATCTGAAAGGCAGGAGGCGTAAAATTTCGTATTCAAAATTCCCACAAACCTGACAATGATTAGGCAACATATGATAATGTAAGTAACATGACAAACAATGTTGAATCAAGGATATAAGAAGAAACGAACAACGACACGGTGACCAAAAAAGCACTATATAGCTAAAACAGATAACAATAACCAAAAGAAGACAAATAAAACAAAGTGGGAAGTGATTTAATAAATACGAGTCAGTGGTGCAAAAAATGTGGGTATATGATGGCAACAAACTGACATTATTTGAAATGTTCGATCACACTTGACCTGTCTATTACCAATACAAACTCTTATTGTCATAAATAAAAAATATTTGCAAGTGAAGACGAGATTAAGCTCCCTTGGAATGTGTTCGAATAAATTAGCAAGTGTTTCACCGTCCTTTTACGTAGAACCTCATCAGAACATCTTGACTAGAATCCAAATATGTTAAATTTGAAAAAAGATATCAAAAATCCATTCTGTGCTTTCTGTAATGACTGAAATTTAAAAAAAAAAAGTTAACCAAAATGAAAGGGAAAAGTAACATAAAAATCTAAAACTAGATCTGAAATCTGTGTCATTGAAACCTAGCCAAAAACATTTTCTCATGACATTCCTAAGCATCAACTAAGTCAAACACATAAAAAAACTTAAGTAAAAGTTCTTTTGAGCAAATAACATAACTTTCAAAATTCAATAAATAAACTTGTTTATGTTAGAAATTAAGAGTAAACAACTTCCAGCCAAATCATCAAGAACCTGGTCTTAAAATAAATTTAATCTATCACATAATTTGATAAAAAAAACTCTTACCCAATCGAAAAAGATAAAAAGATGTAATTCTGCAGTTCAAAGTGACTTAATTACAATAGCAACGTCAAACAAACAAATAAATGACCATCAAATTAGCGATTTACAAACCCCACTTCAATGCAATAAATAAATATGCAAAATCATCACTTTATTACTAAACTATACACTGATGAACTTCTAATTTGGCAATCATATCACTACAAAAAAGTGCATTATCAAAATTCAAATCAATTATTCATTTTTTCATTAACCTGAAGATCAGAAAGCCCAAGCTGTATAAAAAGCGATGCACGGGGCTATTTCTTCATAGGAGATCTTTCTGACCAAAAATTTTTTTCTATTTAGGTGAGTTTTTATTTTATATTTTATTTGTACAATTTAGTAAATTTTACTTGAATGTAATATTTAATAATTTTACTTGAGAATTTTCAAGATAACTTTATAAATAATTTTCTAATTTTCCTTTCAAATACATCTTAAATATAAATAAATGAAATATTAAAATGTTTTAATAATCCAAGATATGTAGTTAATTAAATTTATTAAAGATACTGAAAAGTGATGAAAATATTTTGATGAGCAATTTTTCAAATTATATCATAAAATAAAAGAATTATAACAAAGATATTTTCAGTCACACGATCTAAATCTCTTTTATCTATCACATTTGACAATGCAGAATACTCAACAGTTTAAATATCATATTGTTATTGTCAGTACTTTTATTATGATTTTATTTGATATATTGATATGATATATGCATATACTATATTTAACTTATATTATAAAATCATTAAATATAGGACATCTTTCTGACCAAAAATTATTTCTATTTAGTTATGTAGGATATCAAAAAATTTGATTTTCTGACTTTTTGATATCAGAAAATAATTTTTGATATCAGAAATTCGATTTTTTTATATCAAAAATTATTTTCTGATATCAACAAACATTTTCTGATATTAAAAAATCGAATTTCTGATATAAGAAAATGAATTTCTGATATCAGAAAATAGTTTTGATTTTTTGATATTATGAATTCGATCTTTTGATATCAAAAAATTATTTCTTGATATCAGAAAATGTTTTTTGATATAAAAAAATCGAATTTCTGATATCAAAAAAAAAGAAATGTTTTTCTGATATCAGAAATTTGATAACTTGATATCAGAAAATCGATTTTTTGATATCACAAAATCAATTTTATGATATCAGAAAATCAATTTTATGATATCAGAAAATCAATTTCTTGATATCAGAAAATCAGTTTCTTGATATCATGAAATGAATTTTATGATATCAAAATTTTATTTTCTGATATCAAAAAATCAAAATTTTGATATCAGAAAATTGATTTTCTGATATCAAAATTTTTTTTCTGATATCAAAAAATGTAATTTCTGATATCAGAAAATCACTTTTATTTTTTTTTTGATATCAGAAATTCGATTTTTGATATCAAAAAATATTTCTGATATCAGAAATTCATTTTTTGATATCAGAAAATGCATTTTTTTATATCAAAAATTCAGATTTTTTGATGTCAAAAAATATTTTCTGATATAAAAAAAAATATTTTCTAAGATAAAAAATATGAATTTTTGATATCAGAAATTCGATTTTTTGATATCAAAAATTATTTCCTGATATCAAAAAATATTTTCTGATATCAAAAAAATATTTTCTGATATCAAAAAATTTGAATTTCTGATATCAAAAAATGAATTTCTGATATCAGAAAATAGTTTTGATTTTTTGAAAATTTGAAATTTGAAAATTTTTTTTTGATATCAGAAAAAATATTTTCTGATATCAAAAAATATTTTCTGATATCAAAAAATTTGAATTTCTGATATCAAAAAATGAATTTCTTATATCAGAAAATAGTTTTGATTTTTTGATATCAAAATTTCTGATATCAAAAAATAGTAATTTTCTGATATCAGAAAGTCGATTTTATGATATCAGAAAATCTTTTTTTTTGATATCAGAAAAACGATTTTTTTATATCAAAATTAGGATTTTTTGATATCAGAAAATATTTTTTGATACAGCAAAATTCGAAACACATGCGCGTTTCTTTAAATGGCCTAAACAAACAATGTGCGCGAAATAGGTAGTATCTGTCAATCAAACGCACGACAGGCATATGCAACATACCAGTTCTAAACAAATCGATTAAAGAGGGCGTGATATCAGTACGTCAATCAAATACAAACATTTTATTCAGATTATATGATAAGAATCTTTGCATATTTTAGAAATCGGGTATTGTCAGTAAGGAAAAAAATGCTCGCCGTGCGTAAGAACTTATATATGGCTAATATATTCAAGATGAAGAACAACAATAAAAGCGTTGTTCCTTTGCATGTTTTACCATGACTTTGTCACGTGTGCATTAACTCTATATCCTTTCCTTCATCACATATAAGCATTTTCGTTTTTACAAAATCAAAATGGTTTTTATTCACAAATTCACATACATTTTTAAGAATTCTAAAACGTTCATTCGGATTATTTTAGGACTGTCACAGTAAATACGTTCTGTTTATTGTTTCAAGAGAAAAACATATCCGTCCTACTCGATTCATACAATCCATAGAACATTGAGAAATTTGTAGAAACACTATCAGAAATGAGATGTTTTTTCCCGCGCCAAATACATTACAAAAGGGAATATAATTGTGTTAGTTTTGGGAAAGCATATGGTCATCGATACAATGTGAAAAAATCTGACAATTCAGTTCAATTTATTTATCTACTTTTAATTTGCCCGATGGAATTTCAATATATACTATATTTTTGTAATTTAATTTCTTGAAATAATGAACAAACTTTCATAAAAAATGTAATTCGCAAGAGTCCAAGTAAACCAAAATACATTCAACACACTGACTCAGGATCCGAAGATAATTCTTAAATCGGCTGATATACTTCAAACGACGATGTTGTTTTTTTGTCTTTGTTTTTGTTTTTTGGTTTTTATTTTTGTTTTTTTTTCTTAATGTTTGTTTGTTTGTTTGTTTTTTTTTTGTTTGTTTTATATTCTGTTATTTTACTTAATTTGTTTATTCGTTTTGGTGTTGTTTTTTGTGAGTGTTATCTCCATGTTTTTTTTGTTGTTTTTTTGGTTATGTTAATACATTTCAGATGAGAAAAACCTTTTTTACCAGCTAGTCGAATTTCCGATTGTAATTTTAAAAGATTAAAAAATGAGCAGTACGTGTCTGTATACAAACACTTCTACGTAAATAAATACAAATTGAGAAGAGTACCCACAATTATGACATGATAGTATCCAGTATCCAGGTCCTGGGATTGAGTAAAAAAATAATATGATAACGCCTTGTATGCAGGTGGTCCTGTAGTTTACTTGTAGTGCAAACATTTTGAGTTTTACACACAAAAATACCCCCAAAACTAAACAAATAAAAAAAAAGAAATAAAAATAAAAAACACAACAAAACAGAACAAAAACTTACGACATATGCACTATGGATCATGACAGTAGACACAGAAAGATACATTAAATCAATCCAGACAAAATGCCTGTTTCTGTTGATTCCTTCAAAAACATATTGTTTGGCATGTACTGTATATACGTGAAAATCTTAAACGTTTACTGTACTTCTCCAAAGAAGTATATCAATGTTAAAAGTCCTTCATTTATAATTTTCACCTGTCCATATTTAAATCACCTCATTGCACTTTGGAAAAGAAAAATATATTATTCTTTAGTTCAACATTCTAGGGCATTTAAAAAGTACACACTCGGCATAATTCGGTCTACTCGATATGAATGTTATTCACGTTGTCTTCAGATATTTAATATTGAAATGTGATTTGACCTGATGTATTTTAGCAATATTAATATTATGTCTATCTGTTTTTGTTTGATGACTTGAATTGCTTGTACTTTAATGTATCTGATTGTGTATTTTTGTATTTGCCTTTTGTTACAGTGTACACTGTCAGAGAGTTTAATAAAATCTTCAATCTTAAAATGGAAAAGTTACCACGGGTACAATTACAAAGAGAAATAATAAAAAAAATAACGGTTCGATTTTTGTTTGATTCAGTTTTATTATTGATTCTTATTGTATCAGTAATTTGGCACATTGGCGGATCCAGAGGAGGTTCCAAAAGTTCGAACAACATTTTTCTGTTTAATTTTTGTTATTATTTCGTGTAGAATTCGGACAAAAATTTATAAAATTGGTCAAAACATTGACCGGAATCCTTTTTCTTGCACCTCATCGGAACCCTCGATTTCCGAAATCTGGATCCACAGGTAACAACACATTGCACATATCCTTTTCGTTTTATAGTGTATACGTGAATGTTTTCTATATGCCGCATGATATTCCATATTTGTAAAAAAAACAAAAAAAAAAAAAAAAAAACCCAAAAAAACAAAAAAACAAAAATACAAAAGCAAAAAAAAGAAAAACAAAACACAAAACAAAATACTTGTACAAATTATATTCATTATATTCATGTCTGTGACGCGCAAATGGTGATTGATCTGCAAGATTAAATGCCCGTGGTGCATGAATTTAAATTAATATATAAACTTCCATACTCTATATGCAGCAGAAAAGGTTTGCCACGATATACCGCCATCAGATGCTTGAAAAGGGATATAACCAGAATTGATTGTGTTAGTAGGGTCTCAATGCGGTATGAGCGGGAAGTTGGATTGCCCTTTTTGGGCAAACGGAAAACAGGATCGTGACAAAAAAGTTTACGGGAAGACGGGAAAGTATATATGACGTGACGCTGGAACTGCTGAAAAGTTAGAGCGAAAATACGGCCTCTTTAAAAGTCTTCATAAAATATCTTTCCACCCTTGAAACGGGAAAGTGATGAATGATTGTCAGGATTTGGGACAGGATTTCAAATTAAAATAAATCGCTCTGAAATCCTTATAAAAACTGTTTCAAGAATTTCAAAATTTGTAAATCAAATCTGTTCAAAACATATTTTATAAAGCATATATTATCATACTTTCGATAACGGCTTTTCGACTAGTTACTTTCTGATCATCGCACAAATAATGTCTTTTTATTTTTTAAGCATTACACTAACCCAACAAACAAATAAACATATTTGAAGATCAATGAATTTGACAGATAATTGATTGACGTACAGTACGTCGGTGAATATCAATTGAATTGCATATGATTGACGTACGATTGATTTAAGAAATAATTCATGGGCGCCGGTGGTTTGTTGGAGATTTACATATGGGTGGCCATTATTTTCGTTAATATTTTACCCAGAGCGTAGCATAGCGGAGCGAGGGGTAAAATAAACATTTCATGATCTGAGCGGACCTATAGTGTACACGGTAACAACAGCCATTACTTCAGATTTACTGACGTTTTTGTGCACAAAACATATTGTGACGTCGTCAATTTCAGCGTAAAGATTGTTGTGAAGTCGCTCATTATGTTATTGGAGATTTTCATATGGCTAGTCGTCATGGTTTCCATTGTTCCCATATTAGAATGACATATAACACAGAGATCGTGCACATTGTTTGTTTAGACCGTTTTATGAAACGCGCATGTGTTTCGAATTTTGCTGTATCAAAAAATAAGGAATGAATAGTAAAACGGCGCCTCATAATCTATATAAAAATTGAATTCTCCCTGAAGATGATAGTCTATTATGAATTTGAATCAATCAGACACGTTTCAGTAGCAGGCCATTTCCATGCGTGACGTCACGAGAAAAACGTCATTGGCATATCTAAAAACCAATTATAATACCCACCGCGGTAACCAAATTTAAGTACATGACTTAAATTTTATTATATCCGACAAATCTGAATGCCATTTTTCTGATATTTTTCACGTCTGCCTATCCTTTCTCAAATCAACTGTTTTGTTATTGCATGCAACATCAGCAATTTCTTATTAAGCTATTTAGCAGGCTACAAGTTTCCTATAATGACATAAGTCCGATCTTTTTTTTTTTCTTTCAAACCATCTTACATAAAAATATTTTGTGAAAATTAAACCATTTTTGTTTCTTTAAACTCCTTTTGGTTTAAAAGCTTTCCATATATTTTTTTAATTTCTGATAGCGATTTATAAGCGTATTTGAGCCCTCCTGCTGATTAGGCGCCAGTTGAAAAAAAGCACAACTTTAGTTTATATGCGTTCAGCTTGATTCCCATTTGAAATCTTGCAAATTATTATCTGATGAGAGAATCTAAGTAACTTCCTTTTGCTACAAAAAAAAATGAAAAAAAAAATATATATATATATAAAAAAGGCAAAAAAAGGAAAAAAATATCTGCATCTAAAACAAAACGCGTTACCCCTGTTAAAATAAAAGAATCAAGACAGCACAAAGAAACAAAACTGAGGTAGAAAAAGGCACAACATGGGAATCTTACCTTATCCCAAGTTGCTATTTCAGTGGAGACGCAATCATTTTCATCAAAACTTAATGATTCGAACAATCCATCATTTTCAACAATGTCACAAATCCGCCTATGATATCTATAGTTGACGCCAGTACAATGAGATGTCGTAATACATTCTGTTACACAATCAAAAAAACTTAGGTTTCCGAGCCGGCGAAGCACCTTGTAATTCTGACATTTTCCCCATTGTAAAATGCCAATGTCTTTTTCACAGCTATCATGTGCGTTGATTGTTAGACAATCGTTAAGTACATCGTAAGATTTCATTGTTTTTTTCCTGCCAAATATTACCAAAATTATTATGAAAGATTTACACTGCATTATAAAGATCAATAAAAACAAGTAATAACTTTGGTCGCAAAGCGAAACACAAAAGTCGCCCAAACCTCCCATGAATCGCCACCCTAATAACTTTTTTATTCTAAAAATATGTTCTACACTTCATACACAACCTTCCTGTCAATTTCAAGAGATTTGGAGCACTTTAATTTTCCCGCCTTTTTTCAGTTTCCATGGCAACGGCCGCTATTTTGAAAATTTTTCACCTCAAAATATGGTCTACACTTCCTATACAACCTCTCTGTAAAATTTCATGCAATTTGGAGCACTTTTAATTTTCCCGCCTTTTTTCAGTTTCCATGGTAACGGCCGCCATTTTTAAAATTGTTCACCTCAAAATATGTTCTACACTTCCTAAACAACTTCTCTATAAAATTTCATGCAATTTGGAGCACTTTTAATTTTCCCGCCTTTTTTGAGTTTCCATGGCAACGGCGGCCATTTTGAAAATTTCAAGACTTGAATGCACATCTTGGGATGGGGATCCATCTTCCTGTGAAGTTTGGTCAAGATTGGACCAATGGTCTCCGAGTATTTGGTTGGACAAGTCCATGGCCGGAAGAAGAAGAAAAAGAGGAAGAATAACAAGTAATTACTGTGTTCGCAGAGCGAAACACAAAAGTCTCCCAAACGAACTCCCATATC
>MJUU01012801.1:96158-127707 GCA_002080025.1 Modiolus philippinarum | reverse complement strand
TTACATCACACACAACCTTTCAATGAATTTTGACGGAGCTAGGTATAATCGTTTTTGAGATACGGTGAAAACATTCAAAATTTCATTTTCCCATAGAGTTACTATAGGACGACCCCACCCCTTTTTGACGCCCCCTAAAGTACCTTTAATGGACCCCTTTGAAAAAATTCTAGGTGTTTGCACATCTAGATACAGGGGGCTAATATGCTACCAAGTCTGAAAGCTCTAGGTCTTATGGTCTGAGATTTTCAATGGACAAGTTCATTGCGACGAGGAGAAAGGGAAAGAAGAATAATAATAATAAGAAACGCAACAAAAACAATAAGTCTCCCAAACTTCGTTTGGGAGACTTAATAATAATAATAAGAAACCGAGCAAAAACAATAAGTCGCCAAACTACGTTTGGGCGACTTAATTATCACATGAAAGTGCTAAAAAGATGTAGTATATCTGTTGAAAAATATAGTTTATAATCAGAAAATATTTTTTAAAATGACTCTCTCTGTCAAATCGGAAAATTATTGACGATTTAACTGCTACATGACTCCATTGAACTCTTATCAATAATTCATTGGAATACCAGAGAATTTTCAGATCAATCTAGTTCGATATGTATCTAAAAATGTTCACACTCTATCATTTACTACATTGAAGTAAGTGAGACCCGAACTGTCAATCTAAAACGAGCAATCTAAGAACAATGGCAATGCCGGAAAAACAAAGAAACAAAGACATAACATGAATACTGAACAGAAAAAAATATGGACACAGAAACATGCAAAGATGAACTACATGGACCCAATAAAAACCATGGGTTAGATCATGTCCACTCCCAGAGTAAGCATCTCCTGCTTCTTTTAAGACACATACAGTGTTGAACATGTCAACTCCGGTAGAAGAAACAACAATACAGCTTTTAAAGTGAAAGATCTATTGTCATCTGGGAAACAGATATCCCATGACGGTCCACAAGGTGCTTGACCGTAAAACTTCTTGAGTAATGACTTCAAGTTATGGAAAAAATACGGTTGTTTAAGTAGCATATTTGTCAGCAACCGGGCTCTATCAAAGAAGTCACTGTATCTACCACAGGCCCTTGAGTACCGAATGAGTTGAGAGATGTAAACTCCATATGCTGGCGCTGTTGGAATGTTGCTACAAAGAAAAGGGAAGTTGACAATTGTAAAAATGAAGTTGAAATATGTATACTAGTGTAAGATATGTATTTGACATGTAGAAAGTCATTATATAAAATGTTCTAGATATTCCAATAATGATGATGCAATAACTTGATGGATCAAGTCTCCGGAAATGGAAGTTTTAGACAGGGTGTATTCAAATAAAAATGTGCATACATGTATCTATACATGAGGACCAACAATACTACCAAATATAGAAGCATTCCCTCAAATGGTTTCAGGGGAGTTACTCTACAAGATGATGTTTTGACAGTTTAGAGGAAAAATAGTTTAAGTCCTAAAGTTGCTAAAAAATCAACAAGGCGGAAAGTATGTAAATCTGCAAATCATATGCAACAATCCTACCAAATATGAAAGCTATGTGTCTAGCAGTTTCAGACGAATTGTACTTACCTGATAATATTTTGGTAGTGTAGCTCAAACAAAGTCAACTGCAAAAGTGCTGTAATTCCGACTAAAAATGACTGGGTCCACCAATGTTTATTTTTATACCCCCGCCTTAAAAGGTCGGGGGTATATAGGATTCCTCTTGTCCGTCCGTCCGTCTTTCCGTCCGTCCGTCCGTCCGTCCGTCACACTTTGGTTTCCGGATGATAACTTGAGTTTGCTTTGAAGGAAAGTTTTAATATTTTGGGACAATATTTATATTCATAAAATACAGGTCAACTTTAATTTTGACCGTGATCGGATTTTGTGTTCCAGAGTTATTGCCCCTGAATTAGGCAAAATCTGTAAATTTTATGGTTTCCGGATGATAACTTGAGTTTGCGTAGAAGGAAAGTTTTAATATTTTAAGACAATGCTTATATTCATTAAATACAGGTCAAGTTCGATTTTGACCGTGATCGGATTTTGCGTTCCAGAGTTATTGCCCCTGAATTTGGCAAAATCTGTAAATTTTATGGTTTCCAGATGATAACTTGAGTTTGCTTTTAAGGAATTTTTTAATATTTTGGGACAATATTTATATTTATTTAATACAGGTCAAGTTCGATTTTGACCGTGATCAGATTTTGCATTCTAGAGTAATTGCCCCTGAATTAGGCAAAATCTGTAAATTTTATGGTTTCCGGATGGTAACTTGAGTTTGCTTTGTAGGAAAATTTTAATATTTTGAGACAATGCTTATATTAATAAAATACAGGTCAAGTTCGATTTTGACCGTGATCGGATTTTGCGTTTCACAGTTATTGCCCCTGAATTTGGCAAAATCTGTTAATTTTATGGTTTTCGGATGATAACTTGAGTTTGCTTTGAAGGAAAATTTTAATATTTTGCGACAATGTTAATATACTTAAAATACAGGTCAAGTTTGATTTTGACCGTGATCAGGTTTTGCATTCCAGAGTTATTGCCCCTGAATTAGGCAAAATTTGTAAATTTTATTTTTTCCAGATGATAACTTGAGTTTGCTTTGAAGGAAAGTTTTAATATTGTGGGACAATGTTTATATTCATAAAATACAGGTCAAGTTAGATTTTGATCGTGATCAGATTTTGCGTTCCAGAGTTATTGCTTCTGAATTTTGCAATATCTGTAAATTTTATGGTTTCCGGATGATAACTTCAGTTTGCTCTGAAGGAAAGTTTTAATATTTTGGGACAATATTTATATTCATAAAATAGAGGTCAAGTTGGATTATGACTGTGATCGGATTCTGTGTTCCAAAGTTATTGCCCCTGAATTAGGCAAAATCTGTAAATTTTATGGTTTCCGGATGATAACTTGAGTTTGCTTTGAAGGAAAGTTTTAATATTTTGGGACAATGTTTATATTCATAAAATACAGGTCAAGTTCGATTTTGACAGTGATCAGATTTTGCTTTCCAGAGTTATTGCCCCTGAATGAGGAATAATCTATAAATTTTATGGTTTCCAGAGGATAACTTCAGTTTGCTTTGAAAGAAAGTTTTAATATTTAGGACAATGTTTCTTATTATTAAATACAGGTCAAGTTAGATTTTGACAGTGATCAGATTTTGCGTTCCAGAGTTAATGCCCTTGATTCAGGCAAAATCTGTAAATTTTATGGTTTCTGGATGATAACTTCAGTTTTCTTTAAGGGAAAGTGTAAAATTTTGGAACAATATTCTTAATTATAAAAAACAGTTCAAGTATGAATTTACTGTGATCGTATTTGCTTGCTGGAGTTATGGCCCCTTAAAGACACAAAATCTGTAAAAGTTATGGTTTCCAGATGATAACTTGAGTTTGCTGTGAAGGAAAGATTTAATATTTTGGGTATGTCACTTCCCATAAATTACAGGTTGAGTTTAATTTTCACCTTGATTATATTTTGGGACTATTTATAAAATACAAGTCAAGTGTATTTCCACTTTGATCTAATTTTGCGCACCAGAATTATTGCCGTTGAATCATGCAAAATCAAATGAAAAAGCTAATGTACAAGCAAAATAGTTATCCAGGTTGCTGCAACTACTAGAATTGCCTATGGGCGGGGTATCTTTTGTGATCAGCAGATCACCTTTTTCTAGTTTCTATTGAAATCGAAGCAGCATGCATACCATTGATAAATTTGTAAAAGCCAATTAACTTGCATTACACAAATTTCCTTCCTGCATGATAATTCAAACAACGTTTTTCTAAAAAAAAAAATATCAAAAATGAAAATCAAAGTGGTATGCATGTCTTTTCTTCATACCAAATCAACCTGTACATTAAAGACTTCTTATCTTAAAAACTGCATGATGCGTTATCCTGGCAAATGCCTTTTCTAGTAGGTGATTTCGCACGAACGACTAACAGATCAGTAAAAAACAAAGATAGGGAACGTAACTCTTTTCTGTTCTGCATTGTATGATATATTGAAATTCCCTCAATTTTTAACACCTCGAGCATCTTTTGGATGGAAAAATTGCCAGTTGACGAGGTGCTTATGTAGCATGTGACGAGATTCTTAAATGTGATTAAAATATATATGTCCCAGCTTGAAGATAAATTATTGTCCTTCCAATAATTTGTCAAATAGACAAGTAATTGTCTTTGCAATAATTTGTATTTTCTTTTCTGCTAATTTGGTCATTGCCCTGTTCAAGATTCTAAATTGAATTTTTGCCTGGCCTTTGGTCTCTATATTAATCCGTCTAAGATGCTTTTATTGGATTACCTTTATTTCGGCATTTGTCTTGTTCTTATGTTAGTTATAATGCAGTTTATAATTTGTAACAAACGGCAAGAAATAATTTCTAATATTACTTAAAAAAATCACGGGCATGTGATGATATGATTAATGCACTAAATCTTTTTCTGGACACCATTTTTGTTGTTTTGTTTATGGATATGTCATTTGTATTCCATGGGTACAAATTGTGCACCTCTCATTACTGGACTTTTTCTATTCTGTTACGAACGGGACCTTATGAAAACTACGGAATGGAACCGTAAAAACAATGAGCTTTTTCACTGTTATTACTTTCCCTTTTCGGTGACATTCCTCTAGCTTCATCATACAGTGTCTCAGCTGGTACAATTCGCACATGTTTATTCTACTTTTGACAACCTTAATGAAAGTAACCTTAATGTCCCATTCAAACTTTTCATAACAAGGTTACAGTTTTCATTAATTGTTGATTACATTTAAGAAGTTTTATAGAAGATATGAACAAGTGATATAAAAAGGGCGTCCTGGTTCATATGAAAATATTGATATAAATGCCAGAAACTGATAAAATTCAAGGAAAATTCAGACATAACTTACATTCTTAACATAATAAGAGATATCGACAGGATATACTGCATGAATCTGTTTTAAATTAGCTTTTGGATCTAATAATACACGTATACTGGCCTTTCACTGATACCGCTAACGTCTACTGAATGAAGAATGATTCTTAGCCAAGTCCTATAAGTGGTTTGAATTTATTATTTTTCTGCCTTAGTGAGACAGTGTTCTACCAGCAGACTAGGCTCCTTGGACTAGACGGCAGATAAGCGGCGGGCACTCTTGACCCTTATTTCAGATTTTGTGTCATTCGTTCCTGTTCAAGACAGTGGTCATGGAGTTAGTGGTTTACCTGTATTGGGTTTTATTAGTATATTTATTATACTATAGGGAAATGGGATAGAAAAAGGGAGGTTTGTGTACCAATGCATCGGTTTAACCCCACCGCTGGCTTTTTGTATTGCCAATGACGAGTCCAGCTATCCCGAGTTCCTATCGCTGTTTACATTTGTCTGTTTTATGTGGTGTAAGTATTGCATGTAATTGTAATTTTTAGCCATTTTTTTATCTAAGAGTTATTATGCAAATGAGATAGGTATGTTTCTAAGATGCTGTTGACTTTTCTTAGAAATTCAGTTTGATCTCGGCTAAATTAGTTATTTTCTAAAAATCATTTGACGGTTAAACTGTATATTTTTTGGTGTCAGATTGATTGTATTCGAGATTGTCCAAACCTACCTGAACTCTAATTACTCCTTGATGTGTCTAAAGTGACTTGAACCCTAGCTTAATGTGGCGTTTCCAGTCTTTTCATGAACTCAGTGATGGTTATTCTTTTGTAAAATTTGTTCAAATATACAGTAACTTACCCTAATACATGCATGGTATCTTCCACCCTCCATTACGTATTATTCTCTTAACTGAACCAAAACCAACTTTTTCATTCGATTTCTGATTCTTTGTGTTTTTTGTCTTTTGTACTCAAATTAATTTGTCTCTTTTTTGTTATGTTCATTATCCTCTTAATGCGTAACAGTTTTTGTGTGTCTTTCCGCAACTCAAACATATTGGCATATTTATTATGTTTCTTTTAGCGTTAGCTCAAACCTGTAGTTTTCTATCAATTTATCCGTCTTTGGTTGTCCTATTATCTTTTTTATCTTCTGTGTCTTTATTTTGTTTGCAGTTTTAGATTTAACACTAATTGTAATATTTTCACCCAAAATATTCGTTTTTAAGCCGAATGTTCCGTTGTATTTTGATGAGGTTGTTTCCCTTTTCATTTCACTAATTCACACAATGAAATAATCAACACATAACAAACTTATATACACTGCATTTTCTTTGTCATAAAAAGGTCATGGTCGGAAAGTCATTCATGTCCTGCGTACAGATTAAACATTCCTAAGGTCTTACGCTAAAATCAGTCGTAGGAACTCTTGTTGAAAACTTTTATGTAGTCTTTATCTTGGTGAATGGTCAGTTATCTTTTCTAGTCTTTGATTAAGTTTAACACATCTGAAACGGTCTTTACATCGTTCTTGTTGTTGGTGATCATATCTTTTATCGCATGAATGTTAATGGTTTCATAACTCTTGTTGTTGAGGGTGATTGCATATTCCCAATTAACTGTGATATTTCCGATACTTATCTCGTCTTGCTAGTTTGTAGCGTAGTTTTTTGGTCACCCACTCACAAACTCTGTAATTGTATTATTGTGTACTTCATCCGTATAATATCCTAAGTGTCTAATTCGTGCTGGATATCAGGATGAGATGTATAAACAACATAATCGGTATCGGCGTATCTTTTTTTGATGGATGCCGGATTGTCAACAAACATGAAATACCGGCCAAAGTATTTTCAAAAACACTGTCAATTATTACCTAACAAAGAGACCAAAAGACAATACAACATATTAACGACCACCGGATATTCATCAAGTAATTTTACATTAAGATATGGTCATTATATACTAATGGAAAAAAGAAACGGTGCAATGGTAAAATAATAATATTTCTTTAATTACACTGAGTATTGTAACTGAACACATACCCAGTAAAATTGATTTTGTTTCTGGATTTTTATAAATTTTTTCGGGCGTTCGAAAGATTTCCGTATTTTCGCACTTTTTCAAGGTCAAATGCTCCCGACATTTTGTTTAAGTGTGAACGCATTGTTTTTCCCTTTAAAAAGTCAGAACATCTTGTCCGGCTAACAACAGTGTTGAAAAAAGGTTTAAATTGGCGCATTTCAAGCGTTGGTTCCCAAACATAGAAAATGACGTCATCAAACGTTTTTTTTTCTTGCAACTCGACCCAAAATTGTCTTAATGGACACATTTTCAACAATTTCGTCACTTTTGGAACCTTAAAAAATCGGATTTTAGGTAATAAACACATAAAAAGAACACTCCAAATAGCCGGCTTCATGACATGCGCAGTAGGTTTCAGACATCCAAGATTACTTCAAGACTGTTGGCCGGTGTTAGGACTACACCAGTTAAATTGTTTTCAAATCCGCCTCCGGAGCAACGTATCAGCATGCAAAAAGAACCAGTTGGTCTTGCAACAATGTAAACATTTGACCTTACAAGACAATTAAGGCTTAAAAGACTTACACTTACACTTAGACTTACACTTAACATAAGTTTCAAGCACTTTCCCGTTAAATGAACATGCATCGTAGTTTTGTCCTTAGCTATATTTAATATTACTTATTATTCGGATTTTGTTTGGTTTTATGCATTTTAAACATTTTTTGAAATTATGGATTTCCTTTGTTTGGGTTCTGGTGCTGCTGATGAGGAATTAAGTTCCGAAATGGCCATACAGCTCATTAAAATTATCGCAGTTGGAGTTAACATATGTGTTATGGTCTCATGTTCATTTACTCCATATCCTTTCGTAAAATATTTAATACAGGAGTTTGTCTTTTATTGCAGTGTGGAGTTGGTAAAACAATTCCCCGTGGTAGAGATGTATACTCTTTATTTTTCTTAGATATGGTGTACTTGTACATGAGATAATACATATGTACACTTTGTTCAATTACTATTATCTAAATTTATGTAAATTATAGAACCTTAGGATGAACTCCCTCCATCGTAGTTTTGTCCTTAGCTATATTTAATATTACTTATTATTCGGATTTTGTTTGGTTTTATGCATTTTAAACATTTTTTGAAATTATGGATTTCCTTTGTTTGGGTTCTAGTGCTGCTGATGAGGAATTAAGTTCCGAAATGGCCATACAGCTCATTAAAATTATTGCAGTTTGAGTTAACATATGTGTTATGGTCTCATATTCATTTACTCCATATCCTTTCGTAAAATATTCAATCTTTGAAAAGACGTCTCTATCTCTCGCTGAACGTTTACTTCATTCGTTGGTCAATAAATCGCCAAACACATCGATCAAACTGCTTGTCATACTGGCTTTTGGTTTTTCCAGCAATAAGTGTTGTGATTGGTCATTTCAACGTCAATTCAGTAGTAAAATTTTTAGTGGTCATCGTGTGGTAGAGAAGATGCCTTTTAGTTTTAATACAATAGGTTTTGGTTTAATATAATATTCTTTTATAAATGTTATGGCATTTGGAATCAGTCAACAGTTTCTTTTTTTCATCAGTATATATAAAGATGACCGGAATAATAATTTATGAGAAAAGGCTAAAATATTAAATTTTGATAGAGCATTTTTGTTAGAAATTATCACATCAAATAGTACACATAAAGAGCAAACACCTGAAGTACGGGTAATCCAAACTTCGTATTGAACGAAAGACAGAGTCCACGCTGCACAATGGGCCGATTCAATCATAAATGAACCAATGAAAAGATATATATATTACACTGGACAAAACCCAACAACGAAAAGAAGCTTTTTATTGTCTGTGAGCCATAGAGTCATAACAAGGCCTTCAACAATGAACAATTAGTTAACACTCATATTTGATACAAAATCCATCGTTACATATGCACTTATAGCTTGATCTTTACCTTTCTGATCTAGACAATAATTTCGCCTTCTTATATATTTCATATTTTCACTCTGATTACTTTACACGAAAAACGACATCTCAAAATTTGCAAACAAGCATCAATAAGAACACCGTGATTGATTGTCTTCAGTCCAATGATATTTTGCAAGAAAACAATTTTTCCTACATTGGAGATCCTGGTTCTGAAATGACTGGTGTTGATTAGACAGGGCTGTTGTGAGTATTCATTTATTTCAATACAAATTTCTTATATAATTTGCATATTAGGAAATACACTGACATGATTGCCTGCATTGGCTTCCGGTCGTTTATTTTTCGATAGACGGCATTGACAAAGCTTTATTTAAGTTCACCTTGTTAATTCATGTGCCAAGACAATCAAAAAGAGAAAAAAATGTGTGACTGGCATTATACAGATAAGAATTCAATACTGTGGAAGTACTTTTGTTCTTGGGGTTCCAAGTTTTGTTGATTTCGTGGTTTGTTCAAACAAAGACATTAAGTTCAAAACGAAATGCATATTTCCAAAGAATTTTAATGCATACAATTCGAAACAATGAATTTAAGTACCCACGAAATAGTGATAAATATGAAAACCACGAAATTGATGTCTACGAATAAAAGTACTCTTGTTAAAGTACAAATGTTTGTGAATATAAAAAGTCCCGTTTATATTCCATTGCATTTCTGTTTGTAAGTGGATTGGCCCCGTTTACACTCCAATGAAATCCTTGGTTGAGTCCCAATAATATGTCGAAACTTCCCAGCCCGAACAGGTAGATTCCTTATTTTTTGTACTTTTCATTTAAATTAATATTTATTTGCTCTGAAGTTATTTTACTGTACGTTCACTAAAATTTTCGCTCACTACGAAAAGAACAATTTCATATCAGAACAACACTAAACTTCCTCCTTGTTTACAGATACTACTCTTATTCAATCTTTTGAATATACTAAGGAGGTAAATGTTGGTAAATAATGTTTTTGTGCAAGAATTTTTACTAGTAATAGTTTTATATTTTGTTTTAAATATCTTTTACAAGTTAAAAACGTATAATTTAGTTTGTTATAGATGATTGTTCTCAATCAAGGCTTTACGGATGGTAGGTCTCGAATGAGAGCCACTTCGAATGGTAAAGTGTTTCACATTCTTATTGTACAAGGAAACAAGGATGAGTGGTTATTTTTTTGGGGAATTTGGTAGGGCAAATTTTGCTTTCTTTATGGACTGTGTTACATTTGACACTTTATATTAACAAGGTTGTTTGTTTTATTCAATAAAGCATGGAGAGTGAAGAAAATTGACTTCGCTTTTGTAATGTAGGTCAGTTGAGTTGCTGTAGTTGGTGAATGAAAGGATAGGGAGTAAATGCACATGAGACAAAGTCTCTACAAATACATGGTAAAAACAAGCAAAAGAACAACGCTTTTATTGTTGATCTTCATCTTGAAGTCACCATGAGGCCTTCAACAATGAGCTTTGCTCATACCTCATAGTAAGATCAAGACGGCCCCTAGCACCGGTTTGAGCGGAATTCTTTGCTAATTGTTGAACAACGCTACATCCCTGTCTTTCCTAGTCGTGGATGAGGGATTGTCAACAAACATCAATTTAACTGGCAAAGTGCTCTTACAATCCCTCATCCATTGCCCGGCAAAAGTACTAGTGTCTTAAGCTAGTGGACGATTACGACATATAGACAAACACAGGGCACTCATCAAGTCGATTATAAGAAAACTTAGCATTATAAGATAGTGAGATGTGGGCATTTTAAACAGGTTGTCAGAATTACATTTCGAAATTACAAAATTAAATGCCAAAATTTGAAAGTATGATAGTATATCGATATGAGAAATCATCTCATGAACAAGTTCTCCATAACTGAAATATATAGAGAGCATACATCTCTCGCACGGGGAATTTTTTTACGGACTCCACACTGCAGGAGAGTGGAGAGTGTACATGTATTTTGGTAACACTGTATTGGTTTAAAGTGTACCTAGCTGCCCTTCCATGGATCATTTCAATTTTGTACACATACATTTGTTGCCAAGTTGCCCAACCCATGCTACGGTATTCGAATGGAGGTCTTATATAAGTCTTATTAGCTAGGTCTTTGGTTTTGATATTGTTCGTTTTAACATTACACTTGACAAATCTAAGACTTTTATTGGCCTTGATTGTGATAGTTATTTTTGTTACTAGTCCAAGATATATCTCTGGTAATGGTGGGACCTTTATATTTTACTTTGTCTGCTGATTTGCGAATTTTGTTATGGAGATCAAAAGAAAAGTTTATATTGTTCAGTTGTCTAGATATGTTGTTGATTTCAGACTTTCCATTCAGTACCAATCGATCACTTTTAAATATTCCAACGCACTTATTTCTCTCTACAGAAATATGACAAAGCACACCACACAACATAAGAGAACTAAAAACATTGCCTTAGTTTATGAAAAAAAAAGAAATGAATGTAATTTTTTTATTGTTTTAATAATAATATCACATTAAATAATATGCAAAATAAAATAGAAAAAATACATGTATTTATTATAAGCTAGACAATTTATCAAATAACTAAGAACCAACTTACTCTTCAAATATAGATAAAATCACAGACTTCATACAAGACAACAATTTTCCTGTAACTAACAATAAGGGGGTTTGTAACAACAAAACAAAGTGAGCAGTAAAGGTAAAAGTCATAAAATATAAATGTCATTTAATTATCATATAAACGTGCTAAATTCACTGAAGGATAAATTAATGAAAAAAAAAATAAACCGTCTTTTGATTCCACTGTTAAACTTTAATGACAGAATAGTTGATACTGACTTCAAACGATAGTTTCATATTCGTAATATTTTTTGATGTATGTACATGCCTTTTAAATGTTGGAAAATGGCTCATTCAAGCAATAGTAAATAAAGCACAATTAAATCGAACTTCCGAAGCACCGAAATTATTTCAGTTACTGTAATCTGAAGTATATTATCCAATTTATCAACAGAAAAACATTCTAATTTTCCCCATATGTCATGTATATCAAAACACCTTCAGTGGGGCTCTTCATTGCCCTTTGATATAAGTGTACTAATATTAACATCGTCATTCTATTTTCTTAGATAATGCCACATTGCAACAGGTTTTCGTAAACTAGACATCATTTGATTCCAATGTGATACTTCTGTACCAGAGGTATTAGCACCAACAATCACATGACCCAAAGATGGCGTTTTGTTGTCGGGTAAATGTTCTGCAACAGTTATTCTCAGCTGTACTGTCTAAAAAAGGTATTGTGGAATTAAAATACTTGATATCTCAATATATATATCATATTTTTCAACATAGGTATCCAATTGTCCATGTTCCACTTTATTCGCTTTTGCATTTTTTTCTTACATGCCGTGAACATGGGAAAAGCAAAGGTAAAATACACTAAAACCATGTCAATACAGATCGGCAGAAAAGTAATACCCTTTTTAAGTATATAAAGAATTTTTTTTTCTAATTTCAGTTGTCTTCACTTTCCGTTGTATTGTTCGATACAATTTAAGTGGCGGAAAAAGGAAAGGAACTTCATGCCGTGACATTGTAATTTGATTTTTTGTCAGGAAAATAAATTTGAGGCGATCACGAGCAAACATAACTTCTAGCAACATCAGTGTGCTCATCATAATATCATATAAGTACTATGTCAGTGAAGAGTATTAACATTGTTCAATACAACACAAGATTGTACTTGTTGTGCATTTCCCGAGTTAGTCCCCTTTCAATGATTTTAACAATAAGACTTGGCAAACAATTAAAAGCCACAATTCATCTGAAGCGACGGATAATATTTCTAGCGCCGGAGAAGGCACAAAATGTTTAGGTTCCCGACAGCATGACAAAACGTTCTAAAATTAACCTTCTGCTGATAAAAGACAACATTGTTGAAGGTAAATATTCCTTTTCAGGTAAATAACGCATTTAGAAACATTCTTATAGTAATAGTTTTGTAAGGAGTTTTGTTAATTACGCAAAATTAAGTGGAGTTAAGCTTATTTTTTATTTTATTCTGTCTACGATATCCATATAGGCTGCATACTTTTTCAAAATTTTCCTTATGAGCAAAACACTTTCTTGCGCCAAATTTAATGAACATTTATACGGTAATTCTTTCGAAGTTCTTACTAAACTTTTTTCTTCTCACGGCAATTGTACTTGTGTCTCTTTTTCCCTTTTGCGTTCTTTATGAATTAATACCAGTGTATTATGGCACAAACAATTGGTTTAAAACATCTTAAATCTACGTACAGATCTATGATATGTAGCTCTTACCGGTAAAGCAGTAGCAGGCACTGAAAATATCATGGCTTCATTAAAATTCGGATGTTTTTCTCCCCGTTTAATTGTTGTCTTCTTTTTGCTAATTTTCTTTCCGTTCTGCATTAAATAGACTTTCACAAATGGATCTTAAACAAGATAAAAATTATATTAGTACTCATTATACTGTAACTAATATGAAATTATTACAAATGTAATGTTAATAGCCACCCTTTTCTGTCATACGTCTAACGTTATACTTCATATATTTTTATCTTGAGATACAAATTAGCTGATTTTTCGATGCATACTTTATTCAAAAGGAAAGACTTGGTAAAACCTCAAAAATTAGTAATTCTCGGTATTCAGTTAGACCACTGGGCGATACCTGTGTTGCATGAATGTTAGTCCCTTTGTTTTCAAACACCTAAATCGTCAGGTATATGGGTCTTTGCAATATCAAAGTTTCTGCTGAGGAGTATCCCCCTCGTGAAAAGTTCTGTCCTAAGCTGATTTGGGCTTTCTGTATAATTCATATTGGTCACTTGTTCTCTATTATCTTTTATACACTTTTCGGTTTATGATCTTTGATATGTTTTGATTTTATGAAAAAAATACGTAGTCAAAATTGTTAAGTACAGAAATTAAATTTATAGTTCATTATAATAAAGGTTTTCAATTTCTTACAGAAAATCATCAACGAACCACTCAACACAAAATTTATTCGTTGAACAACCATACACATAGTTTAATTAGAATAAACATCCAAATGAATTTCGCAATAAATAAAAAACGCAACTTCGGTGCAAAACAGTTGTCTTATACATATATTAGTGAAGGAAAGATAACAGGAAACACTTACAATGGCCGAACATTACAATCACATGCCACAATTCACCAGTGAACTGCACATGTCTTTGTACTGTATTTTCCTATCATTTATATAGTTTAACTGTAGTGCCTGTTTTTAAATGATTATGATGTTCGCAGATCTGTGCTCTGATTCTTTGTGAAATTAAGAAAAGTTCTGATGTACTTGGTTATTTTTTTGCAAAATGATTATATCTGAAGTAGCTTGCCACAACTATGCAGATATGGTGAGCAATCAGGATTTTCATCCTTGCATGTACAAATAAATTTACAGTCTCCAATACAATAATACCCAATAGGAATAACACAAAGAATATATAACTGCTTATGTTCTTGTATCTCTAAAACCCTTATACATCTATATTGACAGATCTGTATTTTAGTTTATTGTCCTCGTAAAACTCATTTATATGTTGACTTTGTCTTCTGGTGAAAGAACATACTCATTAAAGACGAGAAAAATGTAATTAAAACACAGACAGTAGAAAAAAACTTCGTTTAAATGACTAATGAATTGCAAAGTTCTGTCTGTTTTACACAGATGACATTACAAAATAACACCTAAGCAATTAGTAATAATCATTGTAATATGTCCCCTGGTGAATTTTTGTCTTACGTTAGATTGTCTAAAATTGAAATCAATACTTACCACCCACTTCTTTTCCTGCAGTCATTTTCAAATTTCTAGCCTTCACTATTACTATAGTGAGTCTCTCTGCAGTCGGGAGGTAGCTTAGGGAAAACATAATGTCGCCATATTCCGTGGGTTTCTAAAGAGTATAAAATTAAGAAAAAAGGTTTTATTTTTATGACTACTGCATTCATTATTTGCTTTCGTTTTATTTTATATTTGGCTTTCTTATTATCAAGTTCGGCCAGTTATGAAAAATGAAATTATAAGGAATTTAAAAAAAAACTGTTATGTGAAGAGACTGAGGGTAATAACAAAATTACCGAACAGTCTTATAAGTGGAAAATAACAAAATACCGCAGTTACTGTTCATTTATTTTCTACATATGCGCATTTCAACAACTTATGTCTCATCAGTGCAGATTAAACCAAATCATTTGGAAGTCCATTAATCGAAAAACGTGTTAAAAGCTGATAGAGAACAAATAACCAAAAGGATCTAAATAGGAAAGCCAAAATTCAGCTAAGGACAGAGCTTTGCATGAGGAAGATATTCCTTAGTTTTAAACAAAATTTGGTGAAATTTAGATATTAAAGTAGGAAAAAACACCGGAAACGCTATAAACGGTAAGGGTCCTGACCTGGTACATGCACTTAAAAATGGTGAATTAAACCAGTTTTATGGCAATCTAAACCTCCCCGTTAGAGTTTTGAGAAAAAACTACTAATTTTTCATTTTTTTATCTGAAGCACCTGAAACTCTAAATCTTTTCATATGTTTGGATCGTGTTATCTGAAGATTTATCACGGTCTGATTAAATAAAACAATATAATCCACATACTGTCTGCAATTGAGGATGGTATACTAAATTACCACACGGAGGAAGTATACCGTTTCGGGTGATATTCTTTATGAGTGTGGTAATCTAGTGTACCATCCGAAATTAAAAGCAGCATGTGTTATTTTATACTGAACATCTTGCATGTATTACTATTTCAATGACGTCACTGTACAATTACTCGACATAAGGATGGTATAATAAACAGAGGGTTGGATATCCAAAATACCACCCTTACTTTTTTTTACCAAACAAAATTTAGGAAATTCGTGTGAAGTATAATATTATATAATATAACTTGTATTAGCCTATGAAATATACACAAAAATACTTATAGTTTACATGTATTGAATTGGACAGGGACTGTATGCCTCGTTAAGAGACACTGACATCTCACATTAAAGTACGATTTGTAAAAGTTTCGAGCAAAGAAATGACGATTACGTAGATTGAATAATTATATTTTACGTCCAAATGCAACTTATCAGGTTTTTCATCTGAGTTGCTAAGCTTAGTCTAAATTATTATCAGACAGGTTTCTATCATTTCCCGAATGTACGGTTCATACATTTAAATTGTGAGCTGACTTTTGAAAATAGCAGAAATATAACAATAATGTACTGCGAAACTGTTTATCATAAATCTATTAAACGCTAAAAGCTATTTCATGTTAATGTGGAATTAAAACAGTAGCAGATAATTTGAAATAAGGTAAATTTTTATTGAAATGCATTTTTCATGTATGAAACTGAATCAAAGAAAAGCTAAATTGTAAACCATTTTAACGCATTTGTTCTTTACCAGATTAAAATAAAGACATTGAATCTTCTAGCTAAATCAGAACTTGATACCTTGTCTGATACATGTAAACCTTCCGAAAAAAGCACCATGAGTTCATAATGAAAGGACACCCTGATTATCAATATCAAATTAATTTTAGAGTGTTAACATTTTACACGTAAAGCATAATTTAGACATTAAGCCAGACATTTTAAATGTCTTCATAATATGTAGAATGTATTAATATTTCGTTTCAAAATATAGAAACCAATTTAATTTGCAAACAAATAATCTTAACAAAAAGTGAAATTAGTTTGGGGTCTAAAGTCGCGCAGATATCTTGCACTTGTGATTAAACACTAATATTCCCTTTTGAAATGGTGCAAATTACTAAATACCGATGTTAAAGTAACTATGATTTCTCAGGAAAGCCGTTTCGACAATTTATGTCTCTTCGGTGTGGACCCATCAAAACTAAAGAAGACAATGTACCAAAATATTTCTAAAAGCTGATAGAGAACAAATAGCTAACAGATCAAATTAAAAAGCCAAGATCGGCCGAGGAGAGAGGTATTTAGTTTAGAACAAAAATTTCGAAAATGTTAATGTCAGAAGATTCAAAATAAAAATCAGTATGAAAAAGAAAGGAAATGGGGTAAATGTCAAGGAGACAACATCCCATATCCAGGTTAAAACGACCCAAAACAAAGCATCTAGGGGTATTCGGGAAGTACCAAAGTAGTGACTACTTCAGCGTTCTGCAGAGGCACCGATCCAGTGGTAAGGAATAACCGACAATTTGAATACTTTGATACTAAATAGTGAGTAAATGGGGGTTATAACAAAATTATCGAACAGAATTGTCAAGTGTGAAAGTCTTAGAGGCAAATAAACAAAGCAGGTCTAAATACAGAATCAAATATTTATTTAGTCAACATGCAAAGAATGAAGCGCATTGGAAAGCTCATTTATTTGTTCCAAACTTTGAGTCAAGAATTTTTACTTAATCCTGGGATGATTTTTTTATTGTCTACGAATTTTCAATATCAGTTGCTGTTGCGTTGCTATCTGAAAATACCGCGATTGATAATAGAAGAGGGTTGGCACGCCAGAAAACTTTTTTTTACCCAACTGTTCTTTCTTAAAGCCGGTAAGGATCATTGCCCTCGGTAATTTTTCCGATAGTTTTCTTCCTGCTTTGATTTTCTAGCTCTTTGAATGCTTTGCTTATTTTTACTACATCAGTGTTTCAAATGTATTCTCCTACTAATGTTCATGTTCTTATCTATCAAATTCAACAAGTGAAGTTATTATTTTAAACATCATAAATGTTTAAGAAGCCACGAATTACTTTGACGTTGTTAGAAAAGCAACATGGAGTTAGTAGTCTACCTGTACGGGTTTTATTCGTATATTTATTATACTATAGGGAAACGGGACAGAGAAAAGGGAGGTTTGGGTACCCATAAACCGGTTTAACCCTACCGCTGGCTTTTGCTAGTGCCGGTACCTGTCGTTGTTTATGTTTGTCTTTTGTATTTTTATTGTGGGTTTTTTCTTGTGCAGTTCCTATTTACTTTGTGGTATATAGCTGTGTTTTCCGGCCATTGTAGGTGTTTCCTGTTATCTTTTTATTCCATTCATTGTGGTATGATGTAAGTGAAGACATGATAGGTTTTGATACTGTTGTCGGATTTTTTTGCTTCCATTTTAGCAAATAAAATTTAATAAAACAAAGTGCAATGGAGTTATGATTCGCTAAAAGCCATTGCAATTATAAATAAACTTCAAACACATAATAACAATTATCTTAGACATTAACTATAGAAACATGAACTGGAAAACAATAAAAAGACATTATATTCTAAGAATATAAACCATAAACTCACGTCATCAATGTCGCGCAGATTTAACCACATTTTAATGGGCATGCGGAGATCGACATCACCAACACGTATTTCCGATTCTCCTATCACTTTATGTCTAGCATATTTGTCCACTGCAAACACTTGAAACTGGATGATTTTACTGTCAAGTTGATGTGGATCAATGTTAAATAAGAACCTTTCTTTAAAAACCGGATCTGTAGAATGTTTTTGAACCTGGAAAATGCATAAATATTTGAAACAAAAATTTACAATTTAGAAATACAGGAATTGGTTATTGCTGGCATTTACCATAAATGCCTTTATGTTGTTTTCCAATTTTACTGAATTGGGCTGGTTAAATCAGTGAGCGACATCTTAGCTACATTGTATATCGACAATAAAAACATAATAAATCAAAAAGATATAAATATTCCCGCGCCAAGGGCTTTCGATTGCCATTAGAAAAAATGCCTCTATACGCCCCGGAGCGCTGAGAATGATGTGTATTTTTCACGGAGTGTTGCTTTGTTTTACAGTTTATCTACAACTGTTTGTGATCAGGTTCCAAATATGGGAAATTCTGATAATCTCCAAAAGTTCTGCACAATAATTCATAGCAAAAATTCAAACAAGGAGAAAGAGGAGACTAGGAGAAGCATTCAATTCATAAAGTTATAAAGGCAATAGAAACAGCAAGATATCCAATGCTGGTGTTTGACTTTTCCATTTACTTTGAAAATTTGCTAAAGTTTCAAGCCCAACCAACGTTTTTGTTTATTTTTAAGTACCTATACAGCTGATCGTGCGCACGTCAAAACAGAAAGCAGGTTGTGAACTATTGAAGACAAACTATGTGGAAAATGCCTAGTGTCCCTTTCCATTCGCAAACAAGTCTCAAAGCATTGTCTGACTACTCTTATTCCGTGAAAAATTAAACATGTTCTTCTTCCAATATAGCCGAAAACGCCCATTTTACGTAAAACTCTCAATAATCAATCAATTAATTGAACATATTAATGTATTCTATTGAAATGTTGCTTTTTATTGTACTTTAAAAAAATTTCAATTTTGATGGGGAATTAATAAGACTAACTTAGCCTCGTGTTAACTTTGTGTTAACTTTTGTCGGGCAAAGGATGACAGTGATTGTAAGAGCACTTTGCCAGTTTAATTGATGTTTGTTGACAATCCCGCACCCATGACCAAGAAAGACACGGATGTAGCGTTGCTCTACAATTAGCAAAGAATTCCGCTTAAACCGGTGCTAGGGGCCGTCTTGAACTTACTATGAGGTATGAGCAAAGCTCATTGTTGAAGGCCTCATGGTGACTTCAAGATGAAGAACAACAATAAAAGCGTTGTTCCTTTGCTTGTTATTTACCATGTATTTGTAGAGACTTTGTCTCATGTGCATTTACTCCATATCCTTTTATTCACCATTAATTATTCAAGTGCACGTATTTCATTCTTTCCATTCAAGGTATAGAGAAGTTCATAAAATATCTACAATTACTGTGTTACCTTGCGCGTTTCGCCTTATGTGAATTGTATGTCCTGTATTGCTTTTCATGATATTTCCATTTGACTTTATAAAGACATTAATTGAATGTTGTGTTTTTAGTTTAGTACTTTGTGACTGTCTCTCGTGTTTGTTCTTCATTATTGTCGTTTTTGTTATTTCTTCAAACTTTGATTTTGTACTAATAACGTCCTTCTACAGTCTTCATTTATAACGTTTACATTTCTTTAACATTTCTTTTTTTTTCTTTATGTGAAATTTCTATAATTCATTTTTGCAAATAAAACGTTGACCCGATTCTTCACAATTTTTTAAATCAATTTTCTTATCCTACAGTTTAAATCATTTCATTGATTGTTTGTTTTTTTTATAATATGAGTAACAATAAATAAAGAAATAAAATAAAGATAAATTCCATACTTTTGTCTGGAATGTTGTAGATGTATCAGGTAGTATTGTCCCTTTGATATACGTGTCGAGTGATCCTGAGTACTGGTTTGGTGTTAGATCCCTTGCCTGTATAATGCTAACTATCAACTCTGATACTTCTCTACAATATAAATGTATTTAATAAGTAATTTAGGCGAAAAATGATATGCTACAGATGTCCTTTTTGAGATACAATTGTTTCAAAAAATGGCGGGAAACTCAACTCTACTGAATTTTTCATAGGTTTAACATGAGCAATGCTTATCCTATAATGAATTTGACAGTATAATTCGAATTAAATAAAATTATGTCAGAATGCTCCAAAGGGTGTATTAAATGAAATTATGGAAAAAACAGGGTCATCATGAAAAAAATATTAAGCTTTTTAATGGATAAAAAATGAGAGGTTCAAAAATCTGACGGAAATACATAAACATGACCAGCAAAAATCTTATTTTTTTCTGTTCCATATGCATTGATTTTTTCGTTTTCGATATGTTTGATTGTATCTGCCCTGATGATTTATGATTGTAGAAATATAGTTTCTACAATGAGAAGTAAATTTATTATGAAATTTCTCACACTGAGTTAATAAGAATTGCAAATGTTTGAAAACGAGGCTTGTCGAGTTTTTAAACATTTGGAAATTTATTTAACAAGATGTGAGAAATTTCATAATTAACATGTTTAAGTTGTAGAAAATTCTTCTCTGATGACAAAATGTAAAACACCGAGGATTATGTTCCGAATATATTTGGCTGGAATTTTTTTCATGAGTTGTTCTCTCACTAGAGATGAGAAATATTTTTATCACACCGGTCAGGCGTTGGTTAAATTTGATTGAAATTAGAGAAATAAACGTCTAAAGAGTTGTCTCAATTCAAGAATCTGTGTATGACCACTGACCTGGTTTCCCCCGCTTATAGACTCTTGACCATTGAAAATATCACCAACCTAGTGACCTACATGTAATGCTTGCCTAAACGCCAATCATTTGAAAATTTACGATATCTCAATTGAAAAAGTGGAATAGTTATAGTGGGAGAGCTTTACGTTTGATTTTTCTTCCGTATTGCGACAGTGTTTTACCAGCAGACTAAGTTCCTTGAGCTAGTCGGCAGTTTAGCGGGGAACACTCTTTGACCCATCTTTCTAAATTACGTTTTGTCATATGCTTTTCTTTTCCAAGATAGTGGTCATTGAGTAAGTAGTCTACCTGTATTATATTTAACGGAAGGATTTGGAGTAAATGAACATGAGACCATAACACATGTTAACTCCAACTGCAATAATTTAAGTGAGCTGTATTGCCATCTGGGAATTTATTCCTCATCAGCAGCACTAGAACCCAAACAAAGGAAATCCATAATTTCAAAAAAATATTTAAAATGCATAAAACCAAACGAAATCGGAAAAATCAGTAATATCAAATACAGGTAAGGACAAAACTACGATGGGGGGAGTTAATCCTTCGGTTTTAGAATTTACATAAATTCAAATAATAGTAATTTAATGTTTATTATACTATACGGAAACAGAATAGAGAAAGGGGGTTTGGGTACCCTTAAACCGGTTTAACACTATCACTGGTTTTTTGCTTGTGCCGATACCAAGTCCGGCTATCCCGAGTTCCAATCATTATCTATGTTTGTCCTTTGTTGTCATTATTGTTTTTCTAGTGCAGTTCGCTTGTTAATTGTTGCATGATGTATAATTCCCGGTCATTGTCGGTGTTTATTGTTATCCTGTTTTTATAATAGACTAATGGAAGTTTTGTTTTGGATACAAAAATATTTTCGACAATAAGGGACGAACCCACTTTGGTGGTGAGTCTATTATTTGAGACAATATTTGAAGTATCCGAAACAAAACTTCTATTATTCGTTTAAACAAAATCAAAAAATTTATCTGCACTGATGAGACATAAGTTGTCGAAATGCGCATATGCAGAAAATGAATTAACAGTAACTTCGGTATTTGTTATTGAAACAACGAATTTTGAAAAATGAAATTCAATTTTGAAGAAATCATAACTTTTGATGAGTAAAAGAATTTGTGCAATACTTTACAGTTTTTGTAGATGTATATTTCTTTGTTTACATTGATGAGTGATTAACAAGGTTGACGTGTCTTAAGTTGAAATACTGAAAATTTTTGTCACAAGAGATCAAGGGAATTTCATACAAATTACCTAAAAAATTGAATCACTATCTCCCTCATGTAATACAAAATGAAGAGTGATGTGAGGCAGTTTGTTTAAACATAAATAAAATATCTGGTCGAATTACTTTACAAGGTAACATATGTACACATATTATACATAAAATAATGAACTCACCTTAATCTTTTTACAGCACTTATGTTTACCTTTCCACGCAGTTAGACCAGATATTTTTCTCGTTAGTTTATCCCTTATGCAAACCTCTGTCTTTATATAAATTTAGCATGATTTTTAGATTCAGGCTTTTCATATGTATGTTATTATTCTTGCTTTATCATCTAAATAATTGAATTTTATTTGCACTAACACAAGGGGTCTAAATAGCAATCTTTGAAACAAAAATTGCCGACATTTTAGTATTTTGTTTCCTTTCTATTTTAAGCTCAGCTTTAAATAGAATAAAAAGAAACTTCTGTTTCTGAGAGATGTAAAACACATTTGTAAGCCAAATATAGAAACAAAATGCATGGATGTTCAACGGAACACACGTGTCGCCTGCACTATATATATTTAAGAATTCTTGTGTTCAAAATAGAATTACAAAGTCCAAGTTGCACATCTAAATTATATACTGAAGCATGCATTCCTCTGAGTTTGATAGAAAAATACAGGGCCATTTATTAGGAGTTGAGGATAATGGAGGAATATCCCTAGACTCCAATAAACTAAAATGACAAAGTCCAAAAACAGCCTAAAATCTGGAAAAACAAAATGCATGGTGCACATCTTCAATATATACTGAAGTATTCCTGCTAGTTTGGTGGTAAAGTGACAAGCGGTTTAGGAGGAGTTGCGGATAATGGAGACATACCCTCAAGACTCCAGTAAGCTGAAAAACAGCATAAAATCTGTAAAAAACAAAATTAAAGAAAAACAAAATGCCTGGTGCACATCTTCAACATATACTGAAGCATTCCTGCAAGCTTGGTTGAAAAGTGCCAAGCGGTTTAGGAGGAGATGTGGATAATGCTTAAATTTTTTTGAGCCATACAGACGGACAGACAGACGGACGCAAGACGACGGATAGTGATCCCTATGTTTCGATCCTGCACTAGATGCAGGCGACACAAAAACTGTGTATTATATTTGAATTATAGGGTTGGCAATTAAAGTAATATCCTGAGGCTTCTGAAAAACTTCTGCAGCGACCAAAGAAACGACTTATTTTAAAGTGTTTTTTGGCTCAAACCTGTTTTGCATTCCGAACAAAGATGCAGAAGGAGAAAGATGGAAAGTATTTCTCTTTCTTCGAATTTTTGTTTAGCCAAGAACTTTAGCCAAGACCAGCAATAATCCTTTCAAAGAAACAAGCTTTATATTCATTCCCTCAGTTTGTAAGGCTGTTTTCAGTTGTAACTCGGGTAGAGACTCGAGTCCCGCATGAACACAACTTCATCCAAACTCGAGTTCGACTCTAGAACCGGAAGTATGTGGCCCTGATAAAGAATTTTGTAAACACTCCAATCTGATTGGTCGATTTTATTTCCGCCATTTTGAAGAGTCGAACTCTAGCTAACCTCGGATTTTCAAGGGTTACTCGAGTTCTAATGGCGCGAAATGAGTAATGAATCAGAATTAAGATAACAAAATGATTCTAATACCTTCGCTACTCTAGAGTTCCAAGTGAAAACAGCCTAAGTGAAAAGACTGCGCTTTAACATGAACTCTTCAAAAATGTCTTTAAAATTGAAGGAATACGCCTTCTTTTCGTCCATCATAACGTGAATATTCCGTTTAAGTTTTTTATTTCGTTATAAAGTGATTGATACTGAAATTAACCTTATGTATAAGTACCTATCATATTCTAGAGCAAATTCCATCTGACCTATTTTTGGCATATCTGGCTGCATTTCCAAAACTGATGAATCCGAGGCTACACTATCACATGATTCAGCTCGTTTCAATCCTTGTGGAATTTCCACCTCTGAACCTATAGGGAATGAAATAAATAAAATTAAAAGAATAAAAAAAGGAAACGGAATAGATAAAAGGTAGACTTTGGTACTTATAAACTGGTTTCAACCTACCCCTAGTATTTACTGGCCAGTGCCGGCTAACCGGCTGTCCGGCTATTCGGAGTTAATATCGTTAGTTATGTTTTACTTTTGTTCCCTTTTGAATTGTGGCATGTGTGTGATTTTCTGCCATTTTCGGTGTTTCCTGTTGTTTGTCCTTTTTTAAATTGTAGATTTAATTTTTATTTTAAAATGTGACTTTCCAATCTCTGGTTTCATATAAAGACATATAGTCTCTAACATTGTTTCCAGTTTACATCGACATTTACATGACTGACCAATCGCCAACTGAGATCAAATTTCCAAACATGTTGATTAATTTTTCGATAACCAATTTGTCAGGAGGTGTTCGAAACAATTGAAATATATTGTATATAGCAATATATCCGATGTATGTAGTTTTATAACAGTTAAACTTAATGGAAAGAAGATAATTTATGGTGTAGATGTAAACTATAAAAAAGTCGTTGCCATGGCAACAGAATATTTTTGGGATTGAAGTAATTTTTGCGCAAATAATAGTGGCCTCTATAAAAAACACAAACACTGTCCAGATCTGCCATCAGGCCGATTTTGGCCCTTCGTGGCTCTACTCCTTTGCTGGAAATTAGAGATAAATAAATTAACTGCGTTTAAATCGAGTAGCAAAAGCGACATGCATAACAGAAAATAAAGAAACCAACCAAATTCGGCACATGGTTAATATTCACCTGTCAAAATATCAACTTTTAAAGTCCCTATTAAATTAACAAAGGAGTAAATGCACATGAGACAAAGTCTTTACAATTACATGGTAAACCCAAGCAATGGAACAACAATAATCATATTTGATTATCAAAAAAAAAGTCTTTATCGAGTACTTAGTCAACAGAGAACCGCTATGAGAAAGACTACTGATCAGTCGAAACTTTGGTCAGTTTTTGTGTCGCCTGCACCTAGTGCAGGATCGACACATAGGGATCACTATCCGTCGTCTTGCGTCCGTCCGTCTATCTGTCTGTGCGTCCGTCTGTATGGCTAAAAAATTTTAAACATTATCCGCTTCTCTTCCTAAACCGCTTTGAAATTTTCAACTAAACTTGCAGGAATACTTCAGTATATGTTGAAGATGTGCACCATGCATGTTGTTTTTCTTTAATTTTGTATTTTTTTCGGATTTTACGCTGTTTTTGGACTTTATTATTTTAGCTTATTGGAGTGTTGAGGGCATGTCTCCATTATTCACAACTCCTCCTAAACCACTTTGAACTTTTCAACCAAACTTGCAGGAATACTTCAGTATATGTTGAAAATGTGCACCATGCTTTTTGTTTCTCTTTAATTTTTATTTTTTCCAGAATTCCATATTATCACTGAACTTGCACTTAAGGTTATCCAGTCTTTGGGTATGTCTCAATTATCCACAACTCCTCATTAACGGCTCTGTATTTTTCTTCCAAACTTGGAGGAATGTATGTAATGCAGATGTACAACATGGGCATTGTAATTCTATTTCAAACACAGAAATTCTTAAATATATATACTGTAGGCGACACAAGTGTTCCGTGGAACACCCATGCATTTTTCTTCTAATGTTAACTTCCTATATAGTTTTTTTCAGATTGCAATATCTTTTTGTCTTTATGTTGGATTTTGTATATCACCTGTTCCGATAGTAAAATATGATATTTCTGCTTAAAGTCAACAATGGCTTCTACTCCTTAAAAGACCATTAAGGATCGGTTTGAATAAAGAACAGCTTATGCGTCTCGGGATATGCAACAGTTTATGTAGTCAATGTCATTAAAAGTCCTAAAATTGCTGAAGAGTAAACCACCTGGGGAAAATAAAACACAAATTGTGTATAAACTATATAAATTCTTGCATGTCAAGCCATATTATTGTACAAATTATTACCTTATTCATAAATAACAATGAAATACAACACAATTACTAGACATGTACAGAGCGCATTAGTTTTGTCATTCGTTTTATAAACGTTAATGGTAATAGTATTGTCATTTTTTTTTAAATACTAAAACAGGTTCAGATAAAGATGGGGGAAAGATAAAGACCCTTAAAACTAGCTACAAGCCGGTGCTAGGGGGCCGTCTTGAACTTCCTATGAGGTATGAGCAAAGCTCATCGTTTAAGGCCTCAGGTTGACTACAAGATGAAGAACTACAATAAAAGCGTTGTTCCTTTGCTTGTTTTTACTATGTATTTGTAGGGACTTTGTTTCATGAGCATTTACTCCATATCCCTCCATTCATCATATACAAGTACTAAATAGAAGTGTAAACTCATTGTGTTTTAAATTTTTTGCAAATCTGCCTGTTTTGAAATTATCTGAGAATTTTTGTCTAGCCTTCCGCTTGGTTTTTTCGGACAAAATTTTGTTCAAGCATTTCTAATTTTGTGTTTTAATTTTATCTCCACTGAACAGTCAAATGTTGTTGAAATCGGCAATGCCAAATCCGGAAATATAATACTAGCTGAAGATGATTGTTCGCATTGGTGAAATCTATCTATGATTTCATTTTGACGACCATACATTATCTGAACTTAAAGGAAAGTTCACTTTTCCCTACGTGTTATCATTTTTTTATTTGCAGTTCAAAGATATAAATTGTCTAAATGGACTCAGATAACGAAATACCAAAGTTACTGTGAATTTAGTTTCTGCAAATGCACAATTGGACAACTTATGTCTCAACAGTGCAGATAAAATCTAAAGGCTTGGAAGATCATAAATTCAAAGATGCCTAAAAAACTGATAGAGGACAAATAACCAATATGATCCAAAACGTAAAGCGAAAATCAGCTAAGGACAGAGCTTTGCACGAGGGAGATACTCCTTAGTTTTCAACAAAATTTACAAAATGAGCAGCACAGTGAATGCCTCTCTGTTAGATTGTGTGCTCCTAATTATGTCACAAATGAAGGAATAGAGATCTCGTTGTTCGCAATTCATAACACCGATATCTTGGAAATACAACACCACATCAAAAATATTTCATTATTTCTAAATTAAATGAAAGTGTCATAGATCGATTTCTGGCCTTAGAGTAATATTTCTATTTGACATGTAAAAAAAATTCTCGTTGCTTTTATGCCCCTTTGGTTGTTTGTTTACTATAAGTTTTTTTTTATTTTAATCTGTTCTCTTGCAACATTCATTGTCGAAATGATAATACATGTATGTTTCTTGGATTTCTTTTTTTTATTATTTTTATGCATGCTACAAAGTTATATGTAGGTTGTGTTTTAAATAATCATATTTCCCTCCTTTGTTCCTTCGGTATTCTACTGCCGTTATTTGATGTACAGTCGAATTTGAACACAATTATCATAATGTTACGAATTGTCTCCCTTCCATTTCAACATCTGTATGAAAATTTAGATATATAAAGAGTATTATGTTTATACCAAAAAGTGCTTTATTAACAGAAACATGGTCATTTTTTAGACTCATGTCCTCATTCTCCAGGGGATGAAATTATTTTTACATACCTATTGACGCGTTACTAACAGACACAGGGCTACTTCTGGAACTCTCGTCTAGTGGCGGAGAATATCTGTCTGGCTGGCCATACCTAGGGTCCGTTTGTATCGTATCGTACTGTACAAACTTCCCACTAGGATCAAGTACAAAGTCTGATTCTGAATTGACCTACAATTATTTTAAATCGAGAAGAAATTTCAATGAAGAAATATATCACAAACATCAGGGAGAAACACACAAATGGTCAGAATACTAAGAAAATCTGAAAAACGCAAAAAAAAAAACATTGTTACACGCACACACAAACGCGCGACAGGCTAAATACTCAGAATTCTTGCATTAACTCATTTAGAAAAAGGTTCTGAATACCTAAGAAGTGTAAATATAATGCATTAGAAATCTAATTTTCAATATTTTACAATAAACAATAAGCATGCACACTAAATGGGTCACAGTGATGGTCACACAAAAATTTGCATTTTAACAAGGTCTTTTCCTAGAACAGTGTAAAATCAAAAGTAGAGAAGAGCAAAGTTTCCTCTACAGCCATTGTTTACAATATTTGTTTAAAAACACGTTTTTACCATGTATTTGTAGAGACTTTCTCTCATGTGCATTTCCTCCATATCTCTTCATTGTAAGGTACATTACTGAGTATGGTTATTTTCATCAGAGTATAAAACACAAGTTCACATATTTACAGGGAGAAGCTCCCGCTGTTAATGACATTTTTCTTACTAAAGTTTCATTTAAAGCACTTTGTGGAATTTTGACGAATAGCATGAAAATAAATTAGAGGTATAACTTTTACTACATTTTTGTGTTCGTAGATCTTTTAATGCAATAGGAGCACCGTAATAATCCTATAAGTTGTTAATTCCTTTAAGTTTTGCCTATTTAACCATTATACAAGCTTTTAATCAGAAGTCTGCTAAATCTATGCATCATGATTTGAATGCTACCAAGTTGTAATGCTATCCGTGGATAACTTTTTTTTTATTTCGGAGTTAAATGCATATCATTTATGACTTGTTTTTCGAATATTGCATTCTATTGGTATTTAAAACTCAGTTCCAACGAACCTGATTTTGAAGGGATCATCGTGCCAGAAAGAAGAAGAAAATTTGAAAAAAGATCGAATTATATATATATATATATATATATATTTCATATTATTTATATAACTTGGGCATTTAATGTGCTTACCATATAACCATTAAACTGATCATGTTGTGTTAATATCTCCTTTTCTTCGCCAGTGGCAAAACAGGAAGTAATTCGATATGTCCCAAATAACCGAAACAAGATGGCTACCACAATCCCCACCACTACACACAGCGCTATCACCAGCAATGCTGTTCCCGCGTCACTCATTTTGCTGGAAGAACTACATCAACCCTTAAATAAAATAAGCGGAATGGTAATATAGATTTTCTTCATTGATCTATAGAAATAAAAAACACAATGATGAATGGATGTTTCTACGTGGATGACTCATTGAATATAATGGACACAATTTAAATATTCTATATTTTGTGATATTTTGTATCGTGTAACTTCTCTCTCGAAAGGAAATTATTATTGATCATTCTGGTCTTCATTGTAAAATAAAATCAAGACTTTCGCTTATGGTTATTTAGTTACAGACATGAAAATTTCAGAATTTAATTATTTGTTATGAGATTAATACAAAAAGCAAGGAAGGCATTTCAGATCAATGATATATTTAGCATAATTTTCATCACATGTATTTGACATACATATATACATGTAGTTGGAGTTATGTAAATTGTGTATTTCAAACGCATTCTATAGAATGTTAATTTTATTTCTTCACTAAACACTACAATACAAAGCTGAACTGCTATGAACCTACTCCACAATGAATAACATGAAATCTAAAAGCTTTGAAGATGTCTTGATAATCTATATAACTTGCTGCAAATACATGCAGTAAATTATTCTCAAGGAATAATATTTAGAGGAATTGATACTTTAAGGAAGCAATTTTGACGTAATTATCAGCATTTTGTTGTTCCAAGTTTATTGATTAATAGATAATCAAGAAAAAAAAAACAAAAAAAAAAAAACAAAACAAAAAACAAAACAAAATAAAAAAAAAACAAACAAACAAAATTCGCGATTCTCGATTGTCTGTTTTGACGCCTGTATGACTAACCAACTTTTTCCTTACCCATGAATAATGATTATGAATATAAATAAATAAATAATAAAAAAGAACTGAGAACACTTTGTGGCAACTTTATGTTTGTAAACAACAAAATACCGAAGTTACTGTTAATTTATTTCCTGCATATGCACATTTCGACAACTTATGTCTAAAAAAAGTCAAGGTATAATTCCCAATTTATGTTTTTTTGGATCACAGAAAGCTCTAACATTATCTATTTCAAATTCTAATATGGGAACAATGGAAACCATGGCGACTAGCGATATGAAAATCTCCAATAACATAATGAGCGACTTCACAACAGTCTTTACGTTGAAACTGACGACGTCACAATATGTTTCATTGGCGGATCCAAGGGGAGGGGGGGTTCCGGGGGTTGGACCCCCTTTTTTTGGACAATTATGTATTTTCTAATGAATATCCTGATATTTTACTGAGAAAACCCCCAAAATTTTCTCTTTCATTTTCTAATCGGAACCCCTCCCTCTTCAAATTGTCTAGATCCGCGCAAGTAAATCTGAAGTAATGGCTGTCGTTACCGTGTACACTATAGGTCCGCTCAGATCATGAAATGTCATATTAAAATCGAAATAATTCATGTTCGCCGGTGATTTGTAGTCGATTTACATATGGGTGTCCATTAATTTTCGTTTATTTTACCCCTCGCTCCACTACGCTACGCTCTGGGTAAAATATTAACGAAAATAATGGCCACCCATATGTAAATCTCCAACAAACCACCGGAGCCCATGAATTATTTCTTAAGTATGCGATAGATGCTCAGTTTTAAATTTGTACAATTATCTTGGGCGTACCAAGATCTCGACAACAAGAGGGAGTTATATGCAGTAAGAGTATAATTTGATGGAGGAATGTCTAACGCTATTTGATTTCGTTCGAAGAAATAAATAAACTCTCTAATTTTATCATGAAGATTTTTATCCCCGCACTTTCGAAGAAAGTTCGGGGATAATGTTATACCCTCCGTCTTACCGTCCGTCCGTCCGTCTGTCCGTCCGTCCGTCCGCCCGTCCGTCACACTTTTCTTGTGACTCAAACTCCTCCTACATTTTTGGATTTAGGGATTTAATTTTGTTGTAGAATTGTTGCATATAGTCCGCAGATGCGCAATAAGCTTTCGGATTTTCGATATTGGTCTTGGTGCAAACAAGAGGCCACCATGATGTCAATTTTTACACATGTGGCATGTGACACAAACTCCTCCTACATTTATGGATTTAGGGATTTAATTTTGTTATAGAATTGTTGCATATAGTCTGTAGATGCGCAATAAGCTTTCGGATTTTTGATATTGGTCTTGGTGCAAACAAGAGGCCCCATGATGTCAATTTTAACAAAGACCAAAAGATGTGGATTAGACACATGTGGCATGTGACGCAAACTCCTCCTACATTTTTGGATTTAGGGATCAAATCTTTATGCAGAATTGTTGCATATAGTTTATAGATTTGCAATAAGCTTTTGGAATTTTGGTTCCGGTTCCAACTT